>PVJI01000537.1:0-251946 GCA_004026765.1 Micronycteris hirsuta
CCCCCCTGTGCGTAGACGCTTGTGGGAAAAAAATAATTAAATCCTCGCAATTCAAATTGTTGCTAGGTAAATGTCAATTTTCATTTACTTTGTAGAAATCAGGTACCCTCTTCCAATCTATAAATTCAAGTTTTTTTCCTTAAGTCCAGTTTAACTTTCATCTGTTGTTGCCTTCTTTCATTTGCTTTGGTTTCTCCTTAGGTACATTGTTTGCAGATTTTTCCCCCCATTTCTCTCCTCTATCATCTTTTTCAGTGTTATCAGTGCACAGATCTGACTTGCCAAAATGTCCATTCGGCTCTGTACTAAGATTAATAAGATGGGAGACATAAGTAAGGATTCCTCAAAGCTAAATCTTAAGAGCAGAATCTCGTGAAAGGACTGACGGAGGTAGGTAACCATCAACACCTTCCAGCACTTGTGGGTGTGCGTTTGATGAGAAATGGGACATTCACAGGGCTTCAAAGCCTGTCCTACAGAGCCCTGCGGTGGGAAAGCGTGGCAGACACCACCAGAACCAAATGATCGCAGTGCGTGTCACCGGTATGGGACAAACGGATGCTGCAGGCTGCCCCCTGATGTGATGTACTCTGCACAACATCAGTGCAGCGTGTTCTTGCCAAGCACACCGAGGAAACAATAAGATAAACCCAAATTGAGGGACATCCTCAAAAATGCCACGGTCAGGTCAGGAACGACAAAGGCGAAGGAACTCTGCTGGGTAAAGGAGACTTACGAGGCAGAACAACTAAATGCAATGTGTGGCTCTGGACTGACTGCAGAAACACACACACACACACACACACACGGCTGTAACAAATAATTACTGGACCATTTACCAAAACTGGAATCTATATTGCGAGCTAGCTAATAACACGAAATGTTACTTTCTTAATTTTGGTAACTGTACTGTGGTTACCATAAGGGAATGTCTTTGTTCAAAGGAAATACATCTAAAGTTTTCAGGGTTAAAGGGGCATAATGTCTCCAACTTACTCTCAAATTGTTTTAAAAACAAAACAAACAAAACCAAAGCCAGCGGGTGTGTGCACAGAGAGAGCGCATGAGCGAGCATTGGGTACAACTTTTGAATCTGGATAAAGTGTATATGGGAGTTCCTTGTATTATTTTAGCAATTTCCCCAGATGTTTAAAATTATTTCCAAATAAAAAGTAATGCTGTGCATGTAGTAAGAATTGAAATCAGTGCTGGAGGTAGAACAGAGCAGTAACGCGCTACGTGGTGAGTTTTGGAATTATTTTGGGTCTACACAGGCACACCGATAAGAAGATGGAGAGACTACAGGTTTAAAGGGAAACCACAGCCAGTGTTTCCACCCGAGAACGGGCGTGCCAAGCACCGGCTGCTCAGCTCGGCGACGGAGCAGCGAGCCGGCCCCTCGTGAGAAGGAGGGTTTCTAGACGCTGGCTTGACAACGCTCACAGGACACTAAGCTTCGCATCACGCTTCTGAGCTTGGCACACCGCGTAATGCCGAAGGAGGGTGCTTGCTTTCGTTGAAGGGAACATCTGGTCATCATCTAGGAGACAAGTTACAAGCGCATGCGCACAAACAAGATGGAAATGCTAAGTAATAAAATGTCTGTGAGTTGTGGGATGATAGGGCTTTTTCTGTGCTCTTTGGCATTTTCCCAAGGGTTCTTCTACATAGCGCGTGGACTACTTTCATGGTTAAAGAAAGATTTAATTTAAAAAAGTCCTGAATGAGAAGAGGGATTGGACCCAGGGGTAGAGAGAGGTTTGAGGAGAGGTGTATCAATTCTCCCCCAGACCATTTAAACTTATAGTCACTCAGCAAACGATCCCTGAGCACCTCATGTGCACCAGGCATTGTGACAAGAGCTGGGCAAAATAAATGTGAAGAAAACAGATGCAACTGCTTCTCTGAGTCAGCCACATTCTGGACGTGTGTCTATTTGCTTTGCATGGCTGGGCAGAGAGCTCCAGGGAGACAGTGGAGGGAAAGACGGGCTAGGCACACGGGGCCATGGTGAGGGGTCGGTTACATATAAAAGATCATTGTTGCTTAGCTTTTAGAGCTTGTTTTGAAGGCATAAAATCCAAAGGGTAACGACACTTAACTCCACCCCACGCTGGCCCGGTGACGGCCTGTTTAAACACGTCTCTGTGAGAGGTACCTGCAGCCTGACTCACGGACTCTCTGCAAGTCTGCGGGCTGTTCGCCTCATTTGCCCTTCTCCCAGGCCAAACCTCGTCGGCGAAAAATTGG
The DNA here is from genome assembly GCA_004026765.1 of Micronycteris hirsuta. Taxonomy (NCBI): domain Eukaryota; kingdom Metazoa; phylum Chordata; class Mammalia; order Chiroptera; family Phyllostomidae; genus Micronycteris; species Micronycteris hirsuta. The sequence goes on from PVJI01000537.1 coordinate 2,251, forward strand.
CTCATGACTATAAAACGAATTTAATAATCAAGTCTTTTCATTTTTCTAATAAAAAAGCCAGTGTCCAAACTTCCATGACTACTTTAGCGAACTTCAAGTCCTGCTTCTGCCTCTGGCCTGAAGAATCCGGCCCCTGGAACGCCGGGATCGTCTCTCTAGAACTCCTTCCCCTTTGCCCTCAGTTTACAGGCAGGGCAGTGCTTCTCAGCGCTGCCTGCCCCTCAGAACTTCCCGGGGAGCTTAAAACACTAAGATGCCAGCCCCACCCCAGGCTAAATCATAACTTGGGAAGAGTAGATGCTAAATTCCACAGGCTCATTATCTCTATTACCTTTGCAATCCATCCATTTGATCTGGCACCTAATTCAGGACCTCCTCACCTCGTAGTCCGCTAATTAAATGGTATTTTAATTGTCTTCCCCCCTTTTAATAATAGCCATGGTACTGGTGGCGGCGGCGGTGGTCGTAGCGACAGCAAGCTAGCAGTTGCTCACGGCTTACTTTGTGCTGGGCACAATTGTAAACTCATTACAATGCACCGGCTCATTTTCGCACAACTCTAAGAGGTCAAGTCCTTTTCTAATTCCCATTTACGGGTGAGGAGACCAAGGTAAAGAGAGATGAGGTAATCGCCCAAAGCTGCACAAATAAAGGCGGAGTTGGAGTTCAAATGCTCTGTATCACACAGCTGCAGCATATGCACCGCCCCTCCCATGCATCCCAGGCACTGGAAGGAGATGCTTGGACTAGAAAATTTTAAATGGTGCTCTTTTTCCAACCTGTAGAATTTCAAGTCAGTGATAAGGTTTTCTCCCATAAATGTTCCTTAAGCTTTTGAGGCCTGTTTCTGGTTTCCCATATGAGACCACAGAATATGATAACATGCAGTTTACTAGAAACTTATCCATTTTGCTATCTACAAGGGAATTTAGCAACTGTTCATGCTCTACTCAAAGTAAGAAGCCCCACGACGCTGCATTCAGATCTGGGGAGCACACATTTTCAACGGCTCGCTGTCTGTTTGGCAGACAGAGCTATGGACATAAAACTTTGCTGAGAACTTAGGAATTTCATGTGTTTTTATGTCACATTAAGGTAATAAGTGAGGATGAGCAGCTGACTTATTTAGGTAGAGAGTCTAACCCAGGCTGGTGTAGCTCAGTGGATTGAATGCTAGCCTGCAAACCGAAGGGTTGCTGGTTCGATTCCCACTCAGGGCACATGCCTGGGTTGCCGGCCAGGCCCCAAGTGGGGGGCGCAGGAGAGGCAACCACACAGTGATGTTTCTCTCCATATCTTTCTCACTCCCCCTCTCTGTAAAAATAAATAAATAAAATCTTTAAAAAAGAAAGAAAAAGAGTATAGAAAGGATATGGAAGCTCAGAGAGGGCAAAGAACCGACGCTGGAATTATAGAAAGCAGAGGATTGTAAATACTGTCAGGTGTCACGGAAAAGAGAAAGCAGGGAAAATGACTGGACTTGGGCATTAGATGGCAAGTGGAAAGCTGAGCCGGGCTGCAATGGGTTGGCTGAATGAATGATGCAGGGATGGAGGTGGAAGGTCTAACTCTTGTGCAAAAAGTTGGGCAGGAAACATGGGAGTGGGGTGGGGAGGGATAATGCTCACAGGTAGAAGAGAGCCGGACACAGGCTCTTTATTTTATCTATCACACATGGGTTCTGTGTAACAGGAAGGATGGCCAACTCAAAGAGGGCATGTGCTAGTTTTAAAGGGAGCTCACTTCTCTACAAGTAGATGGAGATTTTAGACAACATGCAGAAAGACAGTATGTGGAGCGAAGAGAGGAGAGGGCCCTGCCTGCTCGAGGTCTGGAGTGGACTGGAGAACGCTACAGGCTGGGCAGGGGCCGCAAAGACTTGAAACAGTTAAAGAGAGCTGGGCTGGGAGGGAACAGCCAGGCCTGTGGGAGGGTGGACGTGGGATGCCAAGTCCCCCACTGTGACACACTCTTGCCACTAGAGGGCACCTGTACTTTGTGCTCAGCCATCTGAAATAGGCATCTGGAGGGGCATTCACCACCCGGGATGCCTGCTCAACGGCTGCTCATGTCTGATGACCAGCCACAGAACCTCTCATGGGCAGCCCGCACTGGACGGCTGGTCCTGCCACTCACTGTTGCCTACGCAGCCACCAGCCTCTCCCAGAGAGTGTGTGGAACAGGGGTCCCCAGCTGTTTCTGCAGCGGAGGGCTGTGACAGCCGTCTGAGAACTAACTACACATGACGTTGCTTTGTAAAACACCAAGGGCTCTGCTCCCATAAGCGGTCTTGTGATTACTGGAGATCAGAGACACACGCACCATAATTTATCTCTATGCATGTCTTCTTTCTCCTCAACTACACGCTAAGCTTATAATGAAAAAGTACCATCAGGATATCTTAAAATGCCCTGAATTCGAAGAAATGATATATCTGGGATTTGCTTTAAAGCAACCTAGTGTGGCGGGAGGGAAAGTGTGGGTGAAGGGAAGAGGTGGAATTTTCCATAATAAAGTTTTAAAAAACATCATGCATTCCCAGGTCTCCTTATCTGTAAATGGCTAGGTCATGCCAATTGGGCTTCCTTCTAGCTACACCTGCTGTGACTCTGAGACTCATAGTACAGGGGGTAACACCGGTTAGCTTGTGGGGTGCATAGTCTTAAGGCAAGGGTTGCCCTTAAAAGTCCAGGAGAGGAATGCAAGATTTCAGGATCATCTCTTACTCGCTTTCCATTTCAGTCTGGTGCAAGAGCTGAGGTGGTCAGGAGACCTGCTGGGGCCCCTTCACTCCTGCCTCCCAGGACCATCCAGACTTCCCTCTGCAGCCTGTGTATCCACAGGGCTTAGATGAAGAGCCTTGGCTACCCCATGGGTCTTTTGTGTGCATGTGTCTTACTTCACTCTTTCCTAGAACATCCTGTAGAGAAGAGCCGCTTCAACTGTTGCCTTGCAGCTCCAAGGGAGAAGCAGAGGCTGAATGAGCTCTGACAGAGGGCAGACACCACTGCCCAGCAGAAGGGCTCCAGTGGCAGTGGAGAAGGGGCAGGGTTACCAGCCAGGGCCAGATCACACAGCACCCCACAGCACACCAGGAGGGATGCTGCTGAGGTGGAAGGGGCGGGGAGCGCACAGCCTCGCTGCCACAGCCCTGACAGCTGGGGTGCTCATACACCTGAGGCAACACCACCTGACCCAGCAGCTTCGGGAGGGTGGAGGGGAGGCCGTGACGGACAAGGTGAGCGGGAGTGTTCGTTCCTTCAGCACTTTGAGAGACAGACTTACCAGGTGTGCTGGGGACGGTGACCTGGCATCTTTGACTGTAGCACTGGAGGGGACATCCAGGAGGGGCCATTTCATCTGCAGGTACTGTACGGGAGACAGAAAACACGGAGCAGCTGGTGAGCAGAAGAGGAGCCCTGTGGCGAGTCAGAGATGTGATTCACTGTAATGGCACACGCCCCGTGCTGCCCAAAGGGCCCCCTCGAGGCAGAACATACGTGCACAACCCCCACTACCACCAACAGCTCCCTCTGTCATTTTCGGGGACACGCATAACTCTACAATGACCAAAGCGTTCGAAGAGCCTGTCGGTGAAGGTCACATCCTCCACGCTGTAGTCCTGGGCCATGCGGGGCTCAGCAAGGGAGCAAAGGCTCTTAGATGGCAATCCTACGCCATTCATTTCCATGTCTTACAGCATCACACACAATGCTTCCTAAGAAATCGTCTCTCCAGAAGGATCTGGTGAGTGAATGAATAAAAACCATCTGCTTGGCAATTGCACAGTCATGGGTAATATCTATTCATACTCAAGGTGCAGAACTTACTTCATTACAGTGTTTCTCAACCTTGAAAAGATTAATCCAGTACACACCCTGCCTTTTACCATGCATTATTGCAGAAAATCCAAACCAAATAGTGAAACAGCACACGTGCACACACACACATTCTTTAAACAAATGAAGGCTTCTCCTTAACCCTGGCATGGCACGGTCTTTGGCAAGAGCCTGTGGAGAGAGGCAGGGCGGCCCCGGGGGAGCCGCCTGCGCGCGGGGCTCTATGGGTTTAGGCTCTCACTCCGCCCGGGCGAGGGGTGTGACCCCAGGCAAGCGCCATAGACCTGAATCTCAGTTCCTAAATCTGTAAAGCAAGGCCCTTGTTATTAACTTTACTGGTTGTTAGAAGGATCAGGGCCAGTGTCAAGTATTGAGCACGGTGCTTTGCATATGAGAGACCTTTGATGAACGGCAGCTGTAATCTCCACGAGCAAACCGTCGGCCTCTGCCAGCACGAAAGCACGTGCTGTCCTAGTGCCAACACGGACATGGTGCCACTGGGCAGCAGACCAGCCACGCGGGCTCTGCCGAATTCTTGCGGCTACTTGGAAAATGAAATCTCTAACAGGAAACGGTGGCTCCAGGAACAGTTGCATATAGAGACAAAAAGGAGTCTTTGAATCATCCCTTGCTCTGGCCATGCAATTCCAGAAAAAGAGCCACAGTCTGGCCTTGACTATGAGCACGGATCGGATCGAGGGAGTGGGGAGGGCCAGGCCCCAGAAGGCCCCTTGGCTTTCCATCGACCAAAATGTTGACTGAGAGGGCAGGGGCTTGGCTTTCAGAAAAGTGTCCACAGGTAAGAATAACACGTACCAGGGGCCAGGGGAGCGGCAGAGGCAGACAGCGGACGCAACGGGCCAAGCAGGCCGGCTGCAGGAGGCCTGGGCCGCGGCAGTGTGAGAGGGTGCGGGGGCCCGGTGAGTAGAGACGGTCTTTCCACGCTGGGTCCTCCGGTTCCCTGCGGCCCGGAGCCTCGCGCTGGGCCCTCCCTGTCCCCGTCCTCTGGTGGTCCGATCTTCTTCTACCTCCACCCTTCCCGCCCCCACCCTCCTCCCTCTCTGAGCTGGGATTTATTTAAATGTTTATGGCAAGTTTTAAAAACCCAACCAATATTGCTACGATTAGTTAAAACTGACTTCTCAGTAAATAACAAGATTTTTGCTGCACTGGCAGTTTTCAAAGCATTTTGACACACATACCCAAGGTTAGTCTCCGCGGTCACCCTGCTGTGACAAGCACAGACAATAGCCCCAAGTTTGCAGGTGAGCCGAGGGAGGTAAACCCAAGGCAAGCGGCTTCGCCCGACTTCATGATGAGAGCTGGGGCAGAGGTCTCTCAGCCTGACTCCCACGCTTTCACCACAACATGGGCCCCAGAGCTGTCCACAGCGCCAGCTTCTCAAACACCCCCACCCCCGCCTCTTCTCCACTCTCATGGGCTTTTCTCTCTCCTTGTCTGCCTCGGACAGGGCTGGCCGCCCAGGAGTGAAGACATTCACAGCAATGATCTCCTGTAGGGACAAGTGAGGTGATCAGAGCTTACCCTGAGTGCTAAACATCACACTATTTCCCTAGAAGCAACTACCAGAATATTTGTTTTTTGAAGTTGAACTATAATCACAAATATCGGGTGCTAAAAAGAAAAGTGTCCTCAATCCCCCACACTCCCCTCAAAACACAACAGAAGGCTCCCCAAATCCATCAGCTCTATGGGTATCTGATTCACTGTTCAGAATCAGACAGACACACGCCGAGCACACGCCGTTCTGTTCCGCATCACGTGCGGCGGCCCGAAGGGGTCTGCCCGCGTCCCAGTCTGTGACGATGCCAGAGTGTTGGGTCTCGTCAGATGACCTCACGGGTGGTCAGGCGTCGAGGCTGGTAGGGTTCCAACCCAGGCTTTCTCAACCTCGGCACTACTGACATTCTGGGCCGAATGGTTCTTTGTCGTGGGGCTGTCCTGTGCATTGTAGGGTGTCCAGCAGCATCCCCAGCCTCTGTCAACTAAATGCCAACACACCCCATTCTCCTGTCCATTTGTGATAACCAAAAATGTTTCCAGACTTTCCCAAATGTGTCCTGGAGGAGCAAAACTGCCCCTGGATGAGAACCACTGCCCATCAGGTTGAGGAGCTGGTACCCAACATACTTTGCGTGGTATGGCGCTCCGTCTGCCGTGGCAGTGGGCTGTCAAGGTGCGAATGTATAATAGAACACACACCACTCAGTACGGGCTTTTAGTAATAGCTACTGTTTCTGGTTACCTATCACGTGCTCGGTGTTTCACCTGCCTACCCAGAAGGGTGGAATTCTGGTGGGAGGAGGGGGCCACACTGGCCTAAGGGTCCACTTTCACTCACTGGCTTTATTTTTAAAAATTTTATTGAATTTATTGTGACGACATTGATTAATAAAATTATATAGGTTTCAAGTGTGTAAGTCTATAATACACCATCTGTACATTGCATTGCGTGTTCACTCACTGACTTTAACTGAGACCTGGAAGCTTGGGAGGTGGGTGGGAATTTTCAGCTCTGTCCACCACGGAAGTCCAGTCCCCCTGCAGACTTGTCAGACAGGTGAGGAGAGGTGGTTCTGGGAATACTGTGCGTCTGTCTAGCCCAGGACCCCTGCCGCGCCAGCCCCTCCTGGGGGCGGAGGGTGTGTATGTGCAGAGAGGAATACATTCTGGGAAGTAGAGAAATGGAGGGCTGTCACTTCCCCTATTGTACTTTTCTGCCTTTTTAAGGTTTTGAAATAAATAAAGAAAGTGGTGGTGATGGGGCCGGGTTGGGGAAGAGACAGACCTACAGACAACATTGGCGCCCCCTGCAGCTTAGCCGTGAATTGCAGTTCTGGATTGCAGTTCTGAGGGAAAGGCCTCTGGATTGCAGTTCTGTGGGAAACAGGCGCTCTAAAGGGACAGCTGACCTTCCGAGAACCATGCACTGGGGCAGAAAGAGCCAGCAACACCCCTGTTCTCCTCCCCGAGAAATTTGGAGGTGGCTGGGTAGTTTTGAATCCCTAGGTCAGGTACAGCCCAAAGTTCAGTGGAAATAAACGTCTTGGTTGCAATTCTCACGTCAGCCAGGCCCAGGCTACCCAGGGGACCACTCATTGGTGGGAGCATGTCCTTGGGGATGAAGAGACTGTAGCCGAGGACGTTTGCACGACAATGGCACGTGGGCAAATTAAAACTGCTTTCTCCGAGACCAGTCCGGGTGCCGTCCAGCTGGCCACATGCATTGGGCCCCGACCAGTGTGTCGTGGCCAGGCAGCAGTACGCAGGAGGATGGTCCGGCCACCACCCTCCTGCGGATGCTCCGTGGAATGTGAAACAGGGACCCGAGTGGCAGCTGTGCAACCGATGGCCAAGCCACAGCAACAGCCACGCCACAGCAACGGCCACCACTTACGAGATGTCATCAAGCGGGTAAGGAATCCCCCTGATACTCAAAGACTGAGAAACACCCAGAACCACCCAGATGGCAAGTACACCACCCTTGATGTACACAAGCTGCTCAGCATGCTGCAGGGTGCTGTGACTCTGAGACAGGACAGGGATGCAGAACCTGGGAGCTCTTTTGGGGAACAGGGTTCCATGGAACACACGTGGGGAGATTCCGCTGTTGTGGTTCACAGTGAGGTAGAGGGAGGCTGTGGTTTAGACCCTGTTAAGAATGCTTCGGCTCCTCTATAATCCTGTTCACTGGAACCGTTGCTGAGTTCTCAGCATCCAGGGGATGTGTGTACGCCCAGCCATGGCGTTTCTAACACTGAAGCACTCTGTGTTCCCCAGGTAAAACCCATTTGGTCAAAGTGGCTTGTTTGTTCCTGCAGCACTCTGTGGAATGCTAACCAAAAGTGTTTTAAGATTTCTACTTCAACGTTCCTAAGAAAGAAAGAACAAAAGTTTTCTTTCTTGGGACATCTTTGTCAAGTGTGGCTTTGGAAGTTATTTTGGCTTTATAATTTATAAGGGGTGCTGCTCCTCTCCTCCTCTCTTAAATGTTCTGGGCCCCTCACTGCATCTTGGGCCCCTACCCGGGCCCTCCTTGGGGTGGCCGCTTGGCCAGGTGGGCTGCTTCTGCCAGACTCGGGCCTGGGGAAGGGTCCCCGTGAAGGGAGCTCCCGCGGGGAGCCAGAGCCCCCTTTCCTGCAGGGAGGGCGGAGACTCGGTCCCACAGAATTCCCTGCTTAGCTTGAAGACTGTACAGCAGATTAATTGCAGCTGTGCCCTGGAATTTCCCCAACACACAAATCTTCATGATGTAAAACAGCTGGGAGGAAATCCCAGCATGCCCTGTACAGAGGCCGAACTGCCAATGAGCTACGGGGATTAACCCTCCGCCTCCCAGGAGGTAGGGTCAGCCCCTCCCCCAGCTTGCTTTGGTGTGGACAGGACTGTGGGTGAAGACGCCCACGTTCTCCCCATTCACACGGTCTCACAGAACACCCTTTAAGCGAGGCCTAGGCAGGAGAGGAAGCAAAGCTTCATGTTACAGAGCCAACAGCAGGGCTCCCAGAAGGGGCGCACTACAGTGGGAAGCAAGGAAACGCGTCACCCCCCAAAGCTCCCCAGGTGAGAACACCCCACCCCACAGAATCCCTTCTGCTGCTGCTTGGCGGGAGGGACAGGCCTGGTGCAGAAAGAACGAGCCCTTTTCGCTAGCTGCCCAGGCTTTCCTGCCTCTCTGGTCCCCCAACGGTAAACAGACCCTGGGACCCCAGAACCAGGACCCCTTTAGGAACGAGAGGCTTTCCCACGCCTCCCTCTCAGAAATCGTAAGGTGCACGCAGCCATCGGAGAAAACGGGAGAGAAACCCAAGCTCGCAGGCAGACGGCTGTCCGCCACGCGCCCACGAGGATGGGGTGCTCTCCACTTCTTTTCACGGCAGTTTTTACATCGAGAATCATAAATGACAACGAACAAACGATCTGTTTCTCCTTACTCTCTATTTTGCCACAATTGGTGATGAAATCATTTCTCACCAAGACTACTGCTAAGAGTTGAGACTTCTAAAAACCAGCCCATCAGATCTCTCCCCTGCTGCAAATGCTTCTTTGGTTGGTTGCTAGGTCAAGGGGTACTTACCAGTCACTTGGCCAACCTACCCTTCCGCTTCCGCCCTCGGCCCCCAGCCCTAGCTGCACTGAAGTTCTTAAGGATAGAGCCATATTGCTCAGCTGGTCCCCAGCCTAGTGTATGCTGTACTGGCGGGAAACTTCACCTCCTCCTTCAAAACCCAGCATCTCGGTCACCTTCCTGGAAAAGTCTTCTTCGCTCTCCAGGGGAGTCGGTCGCTCTCCCCTCTGCGCTGCAGCTGTGCTGGGTGTTCCCGTGGCACTCTGCACGCGGCGTTGTTATCCATTTACAAGCTCTGTCTGTCCTCTGGTCTGGAGGCTCCTCGAGGGGCACGCCTGCACCACCTATTCCTCCCCTGGAAACCAGCGTTCACGGCGCGCCCCACGTTCCCCGGGCGTGAGCCCGGTTTCCACATCTGTAACAACGGACCGTCCGGCCTCTTCCGAACCCTTTGGAGATGTGGGGCGCAGACACAGAACCCCTTTCACTTGAGCAACTGGTTCTCATGTTCATTGGCGTAGGGTTGCCAAGAATCTGTAAAAGCAGCTTGGAGGTGGTGACCCCCCTTCTCTGCCAGTTCCTGGAGGCCTGTTTAAGATCTTCTATTTTCTGTCAAAGTGGACATGCATTATTTTAAATTTGAAAATATACCAATAATGAGGAATGAAGTCATCAGTGAGGAGGCAGGAGGGCGTTCCAAAGTGGGCACAAGTGTTTGGTTTCAGGAGTCACTGAAGAAGACAAACTGACAGTATTAGAAGTGGCTCCCAAACACGACGGCTTAGACGATGTCCCCAGGAGCAAATGACTAAAAAACAAGGTTCGCGCTCCTACCCTCCACCTCCTTCCCACAGGTGAGTGGCTCCTGCAAGCGCTTCACTCGGGGAAGGCACTGAATCCCAGACGTGATCACGCACCGTTTTACTCGGGTGTAGAAGGTGGGCTCCTTCTCGGGGTTTTGTTGCTTGGGGAATTATTGTAAATAAGTCCATGTGGCCCTAAAATACGCTACTTTTCCATGAAATATGACAAATCATTTTCCTTGGAAAAGTTATGTAGAACCACATTTTTTTTTGCAGCATTTTAAACCGAGGAGGCGACCTTTCCCTGACGTCGGTCACAGCATCTAGCCACTGGCCGCAGGGGGACGCCAAAGGTATTTCACGACTGAACAGTAAACTCAGAAAGAAGAGAGGGTTGGCTGGGTTTCAGTTTCCCCACAAACACACATTTCCTCCTTTTTCTCCCAATAATGCCCTTTCTTTCCCAGATGGTGTCCAAGTATTCTCTGCCCCTCTCACGTCAGAGAATCTGCCACCTTTGCCTGCCAGACTCGACCAAGGGTTTGTCTGTAAAAACCGGCTTCTCCCACGGGCCAATTTCCGTGTTGGAGGGACAGAGCTCAGGAGGCAAGAGACCAGGGATCCAGGCTCTGGGCTCGATCCTCTCACCTTCTAAATGGGGCATTTTACTTCGTCAGCCTGGAGGCAGGGATTGGGACGCAGAAAAGAAAATTAAATGCGGTTGCCTGCAAACACCACAGCGGTTCCTGGGAGAGGAGACTGGGCTGAGGTGCTCAGCGAGGGCAGAATCGGGGGTCCTGGCTGATGCCCCAAACAAACTGTTTGCCCAAGGAAGTTACCTCCCCTTACAGAACTTCCAGTGTCTCACCTGCAGCAGGAGAACAGCGGCGCCTCCCACCGGCACGGTAATTCTCTCAAGTGCGTCGGCCACTCCAGCGAGAAGCAAGCACAGTGCTAGGTATGCGGTGAGCTCTTAAAAAATCTGTGTTTAGTCACTGTAAGTTATTTTTGTTCAACAAGCCTGTGGCCTGCACCTGACCCAGGACAGGGAAGAGCTGATTGACATACAGTTTGGCCACTCACTCATCTCTGGGTGCTTTCTGGCGAGTGAGGTTCTGTTCAGCGGTAAATGCTTAATAACTGACTCTTGAAGCAAAAACACAAACACAAACACAAACATGTGCTGGTATCCACGGGGTAAATACTCCTGCCATGGATGATTTCAAGCAACGCGAGGGAGCCACTGATGGCAGTGCTGGGTGAGGCGCTGCCCGCTGCCTGGGGAGCAGTGGCGGCCGGGGTGGGCCTCGGCCCCTGCGGCTGAGACCGCCGGCTCTGTGCAGATGGCTCTGGAAGGCTGACACGCATGGCCCGCGGCTGAAGCTTCTCCACAGCTGCCTGGCCTTGCCATGGCCGTGTCTGGGGTATATGAACAGCAAGCCCCTCCCATCAGGCGAGACTTTCTGCCCTGGCCCCCACTCGCCTCTGCCCCGTTCTCTGGCCTGCACACATGCCCCCATCTTGTTCACCCAGCAACAAATTAGCGCTGATTCCACAGCAGTACACAGACGGCCGCCTCACTGTGAGAACAGCTGCTCAGTGGTCCTCCGCACAGAGGTTCACAGACAGGTAGGTGCTTCCCAGTCTTTCACTGCGGCGAATATCCTTGGACACTCATCCTTTTGTTCATGTATGAATCCAGTTGTAGGATACATTTAGGTTTTGAGAAGTATTACCAAATACCTCACAGTCTACATGGCTACCAACCAACAACACAAGAGAGCTTATTTCCCATAACTATGCCCACCCAGTGTTATTCAACTCATTGATCTTTGCCAAATTGGCAGGTGGAAAACAGTAGCTCATTGTAGTTTCAATTCCCATTTCTTATTGTAAGTGAGGCTGGGAATTGTCAAATGTACGCGTTCTGATTTGAAGGCTAGAAAAAAGATGTGTGTGGCCAAGAGAGAGTGAGTGGGCTTACAGTCCACAGGGGTCAGGGATGGGGAGAACGCAGCCTGCAGGGGTAGAGGCAGGCAGAGCTGAGACACACAGGGGAGGGGTCCCTGTGGCTCCTCACAATTTCCACAGGACTGTGCAACCTCTGCTGCGTATGACCTTCGCTCAGACGGAAGAAGGGCAGACCGACAGGCGTGCACGAGTGTGGGGGGGGCAAGGAGAGCCCCGGCAGCCATGCATGTGGCTGGGAGACCCGGGCAGCTGGCGCACAGCTGCACTTTCTCGTTCTCCCTCCCTCCCTGCCCTGCTCTTTAACAGGCTGCTCCCACCTCCTCACCGGCCCTCACCACTGGCTGCCATTCCAGTCCCTCTGCCTCCATTACTGCAAGGCCACTGAGGGCCGAGGAAAGAGAATAAAGGCAACTGACCTTTATCTGCCAAATCCTGCGGGCACCTCTCAGGCCTCATCTTGTTTGGCGCGTTTCCTGCCTGGAAGCCCCCTCCTCCTCGTCTGCTGTGGTTTCAGGTTCTGTGGGTGGGCCCTCTGGTTGATCAGTGTTTATGGACATGAATAAATGTCTTGGGCAAACTGTTCAGTGAGCAAAGCCAGTTGCAGAACTAGGAATGGCTGCCACCAAAACGTTTTCCCTGAGTTTTAGCATTTCAGGCAGTTTTCTTACTTTTTTCTTTGTGCTTTTCTTATTCATCTGAAATTTTTACAATGACCATCGCAACAGGAGGTAAAGCGATGAAAAGTAACCCTCAGATTAGTTATTTCCATTCCTCTAAACCATGCCTTCACTCTTCCCAATTAGAAGCCTCAAAATTGGCCTCAGTGTCTGAGCTGCCTCCCTCGCCGCCTGCTGGCCACCAAGTTCTGCGGATCCTCAGCATCTTTCTGGGGCTGAAGAGCGCAGCCACTCCCCGTTTTTTGTCTGGCCCCCGCAGCCGCCTTCTGTCTGCACTGGGCCCTTGACCCCCGCAGCCGCCTTCTGTCTGCACTGGGCCCTTGGCCCTGAGTTTTCTACCCAGGAAGCTCTCGGGAGTTTGAAAGGGGCGGGTGGTAGGCTGCAGGTCACTTTGCCTTGGAATGACAAGGTGTCAGCTGTCCACATCAGAGAACAGGGTGGCAGATGGGAAGTAAGGGGTCCCAAATCTTCTGTACCGTCGCCATGGCTCCTGTCCCCCCTCCCCATGTGGTCGGCCCCTCCTTCACTTTTCCCAGAAATACCTTTCTACAATATGAAACGATGCTACTTAGAGCTACTAGGTGGCTTCTGATTCTTACAGAATCGCCTGCTTGCTGACAGAACGGATCAGGATACAGCGAGCGCGCGGCACAGAGCGCTCCGTGCGTGTTCAGGGGGCACCACCTACAGAAGGCAGATGTCTGTACACAGTATCCGCAGGAGAGATGTTGTAAGTGCATAAATGACTAGAATGTAAGCCAGCAAATGACAGGTTAGAGAAGGGAGGTATTACAGTGAGTAGGGTTCTCATGGGAAAACCAAAAGATTTTATAAAGGGGGTAGCATCCGAGTGGGGTAATACAGGCAGGAAACACTTCTACAGTCATCTCACTTTTTTTTAAATCTCACTTTTTAAAGCATTGCATGCTGATTGTCTTATCTGATGTGATTGACCTCGAGATACAGGTAAAGCAGGTATTATCATCCCCACTTTGGGGGAAACGGAGCCTACCAGGAGCTCCTGGATTTACACAAGGTCACGAACTAGCTGATGGTGTGGCTGGCAACAGAATGCAGGGCTTTACTTTAATGGTACGGTTCTAAGGGTACGGGGGGCCTGCTTTTCGTCTTCTAGAAGTTGCAGCCCTATCTCGGAATCTTGGGATAGCAAATACGGGGTGTAAGTGCTGCCACCTCCACCCCTGGTACCCCTGACAGCCACTCTCCCCCAGGCATGCTGGGAAGACTTCAGGATCCTCAACCCAGTATACCAGGCAGCCACTGACAGCTGGCTAATCTTGACCTGTGTGGCGCAGTTTATTTGCTCTTTCCGATTCAAGCTGGAGGGCCGGTAGACACTCCCTCCAGCTGGTGAGCAGAGGCCTTGAGCGGGCCTGGAGCACTTCTCCCCTGGCTGGCACACGAGGACCGCGCTCCTAGACAGACTCGAGGAGCCGCAAGGAATGTGGCCGGACAGCAAAACCAGTTATGATTTGCAGCAAGCCCATTGACCAAAAGCGGGCTTGGGAATTCTGAAGTGTATGGATTTTCCCCGTGGGAGGAGGAGCTGGAAAGCATCCCAGGTATTGAGGAGAAAGGAAGCAGGATCTGTGTATAATCAATGGGGAACAGGAAGTGCTTATCTCGGGCCAGTAAAATACACAAAAGAACTGCCAGGCGGCCTGGAGCTGCCTCCCAGTGCACAGAGCTCGGAAGGGTCTGTCTCCAAACCCTTCTCTGTCGGCCGCAGGCCTATCAGCTGGCCAAAGTCAACAACTCCTGGGCACCAGGAAATGGGAAATGTCTGAGGAGGTCTCTCAATAGATGGGCAGTGCTGGGAGAGAACTCTGGCCCAACAGGCGAGAGAGGACCCCGGGAATAGGGTCATACCAGCCACTACTACGCAGGGCCACCCTCCTGACAGATAAGCCTTTAGCATAGGTTCCTGCAGCCTGTCCCAGAGTGTGTGCAAATTCGTGCACATGAATGGGTTAGTCACGGGGAACTGCAAAAGGATTCTGCATTCATACTGAAGTAAGGGCACAAAAAGTTAGGGCAGGATAGAGGAAGAAAGTCTTAAGAAATTAACATTTACTTAGAGCATGAGGGCATTCTCTAAGTAGATACTTTATACAGATTATCACTGCGCCGTGTTCTCCTCCCATCATGAAAAAGTGTTGCACCACGTTCTCAATTCCCACCTCAATTCTACTACATAACATCTATTTTTAGTATTTAAATTATTCACTCCAATAGGCATTAAAAAACATACACACACACACACACAAAAGGACAACTTTGGTTTGATTTCTTGGACACTGTTGCTTGCAATGAAGCTCCATTTGAAAAAACATTGATTTTTTTTTGAGAGAGAGAAATGTTGATTTGTTGTTCCACTTATTCATGCATTCATTGGTTGCTTCTTGTATGTGCCCCGACTGGAGACTGGATCTGCAGTCTTGGTGTATTGAGATGATGCTCTAACGGTTAGTGCTACCCAGCCAGGGCTGAAGCTCCATTTTTTAAGAGTGGGAAAAAGTCAATTCAAATAAAAATAGTAAGCAAATAGTATAGGTGCTATGTGGCAAAGATGATGCAAACAGACGATACTTGAGGAACACTGTGGGAGAACCGCGTGTTTATGGTCATCCAGAGGCTGCAGCAAATGACAGGTGAGTGTATCTCTAAGAACCGGAAGAGGTTCTACACACAAGCCCAAAAGCCAACATGTCAATGTTTTCTTCCCATATGCTTCTTACCATCCTCTTGTGCATTCCTAGATGAAAACCTCCGAAACCTTCCCCTCCACCCTCACCCTCTGTTTGCTGCTGAGCCAATCACAAAGTCCTGTCCACTGGCTGCCACATTGCTGTCTGCATCTCTGCTGCCCCTGACCGTGCAGCGGCTCCCTATGCCCTCTCTCCTTGTCTTAGCTCAGTCCCTCCATGCTTTTTGCACACGCTGCTGCCCCACTGACTTCCCTCCCCCATCTCCCCCTAAGCTTCTTGGCTGCAGGAACCAAATCTTATGTGTCCCTTGGGTCCCCGCAGCCCTTGGCCTGGCATATCATTTGTGAGAGGTCCCTGATGACTATTGCGGGGTGTTTTAGAGTTTACTGAATCAGAGACAAAAAGTGTCCCTCCCAGTCAGCTCCAGGTGGAAATGTAGCCAAAGACCAAAGGCCAAAAGCAATCAGTGGCCTTGTTCTTGGGGCTGTCACTGGAGACCCCCTATCTTGCTGGCTGAAGGTGAGAACAGTGATAACCACAGCCTTTTGGGAAGGCAAGAATAGAGCGAACAGGTCCGCCTGCTGCCAGAGGGGGTAGTCTATCAGTCAATAAAGACTCCACTTCTCAAACCAGTACGATTGATCAAATATTCACTGATATCATATCTGCTTCCAACTGTTTAAATATTTCTCCTTACAGTTTATTTATTAATTACAAAAAAAATAACCCGATAGACCCTAGCTCTTCTGTAGCTGAGGCCAGGAGGCCGGGACTGTGCGGCTCAGCCCTGCTGTGGGATCGAGCATTTCTGAAACTCATATTCGGTCTAATATTGGCATCATTTCAGGCAAGCGGATAAATAGGTGCAAAAGCGAGGACAGCACACTGTCTGCATAGAAGAGTAAACAGATTTCTTTAAAGACAATGTTTACTGACTAGTTACCTTGTGCCAGGCACTGTACCAAGGTCTTTTCATGTGGTATTTCATTCTACCCTCACAGCCTTATAAGTCAATGCTATTATTCTCTGTATTGAACAGACAGATAAAGAGACTAAGGTCCAGAGAGATTCAGTGATGCGCCGAGTCCCGCCTCATCCTAAAGGCTACACTAGTAACCCTTTCATGCTACTAGTGCTGGAAGAGAAAAAACCCACATCATTCCTCCAGCCCGTCCTGGCATTTCTCAGAGGAAGGCACTCAGGCCACTAGCAGAGCTGGGATGGGAACAAGCTAGGCGTCCTGGCCCTTACTTGCAGAAGAGCTGGATTGGATCAGGGAACATTTTGCAACCAACATATAAACTATAGGGGAAAATATAAAAATAATTGGAAGGAGGTGAAATATCACCCTAAGCAAGTCAATATTATGAATGCCAATCAGCAACTCATATAACACACAACAAAGGAATAATTGTATTATTCAAGACTTCCTTACGAGAAACTGGAAGACCTTCCTAGAGTGTGGCCATGGCTCCACATTGCCCCCTGGTGGTTCCCATGCATGCAGGGGAAGCGGGCTAAGCCAATGATGGTGGTGGGGAACAAAGGCTCTGGATTAGGACACGTGCCCTATTGCAAACCACCTTAGGAAAGGGCCACAGATGTACTAGAGGCAGTGGCCTACTGGGTCAGATAGCGAAGATCCTGTAGGGCCAGGCACTTACCCAAACACTCAAAGATGATCTCTGCGCTCCCCTGCCATTTGTTCGATAAAGAAGTTATAAACTTGGTCATGAGTTAAATACTTTCTTTAGTCTATCAAATTACCAAAGGCTTTTCTCCTCTTTAATTACCTTGGGCACTTACTTGTTCATTCCCTGCTTGTGGGAGAGTAAATTAGTAAACCTTTCTTGTGCAATTTGGAGGTATGCATCCACTCTTCCAAAGGCTTACCGCCCCTGGAATGTGTCCTCAGGAAATAATTAAGGATGGGAGCAAAATAGAGCTGCAAGAATGCTCACTGAAGAGCTGTTTAAAATAAAGAGCCAAAGGTATTAAGTATATTATACTACAGTTAGGATATCTGAATTTATGAAGTAGATGAATAGCTACAGACATGAAAAGGTGTTTACTATTCAAGTAAAAAAAAGAAGACACAAAACATGTATAGAGTCTCACTTTTATAAAGTTTTCATGTTTATAAATGTGTTAGAGGTTTGGAAGGGTATACACTAAGAGGTGAGCTGCACTTACCTCTGATGACAAGATTTGCATGCCCTCCCCTTTGGTTAAACCTATATTGCTTTTAAAAACAAATACATATGATGGAAATCATTTTTACTTATTTATGTATTTTTAAAATCCTTACCCAAGGATATGTTTACTGATTCTAGAGAGAGGGGAAGGGAGGGCAGGGTGGGGAAAGAGAGAGCGCGACATGGATGGGTTGCCTCCTGAACGTGCCCTAGGTGGGGATCGAACCCCTCACAGCTGAGGTAAGTGCCCTGACTGGGACAGAACCGGGATCAAACCTGCAACTGTGTGGTGTACGGGATGACGCTCCAACCAAGTGACCTACCCTGGCCAGGGTGGAAGTCACGTAAAAAAATTTTTTATCGATTTTAGAGATTGTATTTATTTTACAGAGAGGGGAAGGGAGGGAGAAAGAGAGGGAGGGAAATGTCAATGTGCGAGAGACACATCGACAGGTGGCCTCTCGCACGCCCCCAACGGGGACCTGGCCCCGTGCCCTGGCCTGTGCCCTGACCTGGAATCAAACTTGTGACCTTTTGGTCTGCAGGCCAGCACTCAATCCACTGAGCCACACCAGCCAGGACTGTTTATTGATTTTAGAGAGAGAGGAAGGAAGAGGGAAAGAGAAGCATCAATGTGAGAGAGAAACATCGACTGGTTGCCTCCCACATGCATCCCAACTGGGGATCAAACCAGCGACCTAGGTGTATGCCCTGACTGAAAATCAAACCCACAAATGTTTGGTGTATGGGAAGACGCTCTGCCCACCTGAGCCATACACCAACCATGGCAGAAATCATTTTATTTATTTATTTATTTTTAAAAGATTTTATTTATTTTTAGACAGAAGGGAAGGAGACAGAGAGGGAGAGAAACAGCAATGTATGGTTGCCTCTCACATGGCCCCCACTGGGGACCCGGCCTGCAACCCAGGCATGTGCCCTGACTGGGAATCGAACCAGTGACCCCCTGGTTCGCGGCCTGCGCTCCATCCACTGAGCCACACCAGTCAGGGCAGAAATCGTTTTAATTAGAAATTTTAGACAGACAAAACCAGTCAGAAACAAAAAATATTCAGTAAAGTCTATATTCAGATCTCCTTTTTGCTCATTTCTGAACTCTAAATGTGATTTTCCTTTGAATGCTGTCCTGCCCTGCCAAGTCTCCTCAACCATCTCTGTTAGGACTTGAAAAAGGGTGACCTCAGTCGCTTGGGAATATCGTGGGTCCCTGGGCAAGATGTGCGGGGCCAGCAGTGCTGTGACCACCAGCTGCAGAGGGGTCTGCTCTGCAGGCTCTGCCCTTTGATACCCTCCTCCAGTCCTTTCCCTTCCTTGACTGGACACAGATGGGTGCCCCAAGGCAGGGACATTTGGGTGCCATTTTGACCAGAGGGGAAGGGTCGTGGAGACAACCCAGCCTACGGGAGCTCAGACCTCACTGTGCGTCAGAGCTACCTGGAGGGGCCTCAACAACACTGATTCCTGCCCCGCACCCCCCAATGATGATCTGATTGTCCCAGGTAGGGCTTCTCTTTATTGCTCCCCAGGTGACCTTAATGTGAGCTCAGAGTTGACCCTAGATGCTAACAACTCCTCCCTCAATAACGTTCTGCAGTTGCTACACACTCTTTGGGCTTCTTGTTCAGAGATGATCTCCAAGGGTTCCTTTGTACTCATCCCCCAGAGCAAGCATCCACCCACCTGGTCACTGAACTTTTAAAAAAAGATTTTATTTATTTTTAGAGAGAGGGGAAGGGAGGGAGAAAGAGAGGGAGAGAAACATCGATTGGTTGCCTCTCATACACCCCCAACTGGGGACCTGGCCAGCAACCTAGGCATGTGCCCTGATGAGAATTGAACCTGTGACCTTTTGGTTTGCAGGCCGGGACTCAGTCCACTGAGCCACACCAGCCAGGGCTCATTGAGCATTTTTTAGTGCTGCTTTGAGGCAGGTACCATGGTTCACTCCTGCCTAAAACCTTGACCAGAATACGGTGTTACAGAGGAATGATTAAATGGATGAGGCTCGAAGTACAAGTTCCTGGTAAAGATGGAGAATCCTCAACCCGAGAGCCTCGCTGGCGGCGTCTCAGGAGTGAACCGTTACAGGGGACACAGAAAACATCTGCACTGCGATGGCTGCTGGTGTCGCTGGGCAAGGTCACCATCACAGCCAGCACCTGTACGTTCCTAACGGTGTCAGCACGTTACAGGCCTCGTTTCTGGGTTGGGAGAGGGGCTGCAACGCATTCCCCAACCTCTCCAACCAAATCCGGGACTGGTCTTAGAGGATTTCAAGCGTCCAGACCAGGCTGGCTGGGATGGAGAGGATGGTGCACTTCAGGGAGCCCCCAAACCATTCCTTGAATCTCACGTGTTTCCCAGGCGGCCTGGCTGCACATGAACTTGGGCATGGCCCGTGTACGAGGCTGGTCACAGAACCTAACTTCCATAGCAGCTGTTGGGGAGCAGGGTGGGAGGTGATCAGGCCTCCCCCAGTGCTTGTGTCTGATGACCCCAAGATCCCACATCTCTGCCACTTTCTTCTGGAGACCCCGGTTCCTAACCACTGACCCTGAAGGGCAATCGCTGAACTGAGTGACAACTCCATTTTCACATCCTAAGGTCGGAGAGCCAGACTGGGGAAGTGGGGCCCATCTAAGGTCACTGACCAAACTCTCTACTTGATCCCCTTTGACTGTCCATGTTGTATTAAATGCCCCACGCCCCTTATCAATTCCTCGAGGTCAGGGCTGCCCACTCAGAGTCACTCAAACCACATGTTGAATTAAACTCCAAGTCATGGTTTGAGTGGGTCATTAATTTCTTCCACTCAGTCCCCACTTTTCCCCATTGGCCAGAGTCCCACAGCCGGGTGGGACCCGGGCTGCTTCTATCTCTTCCTTATAGTCTTTTTACAAAAACCCGAAACACACACTGTGGCCCTTTCCCCTCCTCCTGATGCCTTGGGCCCCTGCAATCTGGCTTCCACTGCTGGCCTGCTAACTACCAAATTCAATGTCATCTTTCAGGGCTCTTCCCTAAGAAGCCCCTCAGCTTCCGCAACACCCCTTCCGGCTGGTTTCCACTCCCCCTGCCCCACCCTTAGTGTGCTGGCCTAGCCCTGGAAATGCTGGCATCTCAGTCCTCCTCCCTGTGCAATCTCGTCCACCCCAGGCCGGTCACTGCCCACACGGCGCAGTCCCATCCCTGTGGCTGGCCCTAGCTTCTCCCCGGAGCCCCTCACCCCTCAATTTCAACTGCTTCCTCTGCATCCTGCCGAAGGCAGCTCCGTCCCACACATGCTCATCAAAACCCAGTGCCGACCCAATTTCTGAATAGCCAACACACCAGGACTCTTCTTTAACAATTACACTGGATATGATGGTTACTATTATGCGTCAACTTGACTGGACCACAGAGTGCCCAGGGACTTGGTTAACATTATTCAGGTGTTTCTGTGAGGGTATTCCTGGATGGGAGGAACATCTGAATCCGTGGACAGAGTACAGTAGATGGCCCTCTGTAATGCAGGTAGCCCCATACAATAAGCTGAAGGCCTGAATGCAACAAGAGGCTGACCCTCTCTCAGATAAGAGAGATTTCTTCTTGCCCGAAGACCTCTGAACTAGGACACGGACTTTCCTCCTGATTTTGGAGTCAAAAAAGAACTGAAACATCAGCTCTTCCTGAACCTTCAGAAGTCATTCTGCCCCGGTTCTCAGATCTTTGACCTCAGTCTAAAAATTAAACCATCGGCTCTGCAAACTGTCCTCCAGGTGTTAGGACCGGCCAGTCTCCATAACCATGTGTGCAGACACACACACACACACACACACACACACACACACACACACACACACACGCCTCACCACACACAAAACGCCTGCTGGTTCTCCTTCTCTGGAGAACCCTGACTAATACAACTGACAACCAGTGCGACCCAGGACATGTGGTCGCCCTGACTGTTGTGTGTGCTCGGGGATAATTTGGGTTTCTTCTTTCCTTCCCTCACGCCTACATCTGATGGAAGACCAAGCCACTCATTCTAACTCTGAAAAGTCTCTCAACTCATTCCCCACCTTCCATTCTCCTCAGTAATGTCCTGACCTCCGCAGTGACTCTTAACCCACCTCCCACCTGCAGCCCTTCCCCAGGTCAGCCCATCCTTCATGCTGCAGATAGTGTCTGAGAGAGCCGGCAGCTCCCTAACGCTTGCAGAATAAAACCTGCCTGCTCTGTGGGCATTAGGGCCCAGGCCGACCCTTTCCATCTCCAGCCACTTGCCCCCAACTCCCAGCAACACCCTCCCGCCGTGTTCCAGCCACCCCACAGTACTCTGTTCCCTGAGCGTTCCACTGCCCATGCCCCTGAGCTTTTTTGGCAAAGCGCTGCCATGGTTTTGCTAGGGGCTGGATCATGTACCTTAGGTCAGTGGCCCAGGTGCCAGCAAGGGGCTCCCGAGGGACCTCAGCTCTCCCAAGTTGCATTTGGAAGATATGTAGACATTACAATGTATGAGAGAGAGGGAGAAAAGGAGAGAAATGGAGACAGACAGACAGACACTGAGGCCCTTCTAATATACAGAAGAAAGGCCTCATAGTGGCCTCTCTATGATTTCTGGAGTTGCAAGTTAGGGGTGAGAACAGGGTGTAGGTGAAGCCATAGCAAGCAGCAAATACCTGGTGCTACTCTCCAGCTCCCGGCTCTCAAGCACAAAGCTCCCTTGGCCCTAGGCAGTTTAGTCACCCAGAGGGGATATGCTAGAGGACTGGAGCCGGGATAGCACAGGCACCAACTCCAGGTACCACAACCCACGGCTTCGCTCTCCAGTTGCTTCCGGGGTTCCCAAGACGCCCCATGGCTGCGGGGTATCCCCCATGTATATAACAGCTCGTTCTTCAGTTTGTTTTCTTTCCATTTTGGCAATGTCTTTGGAGGAAAAAATCTTCCTGGGAGACTCGGAACCTGGATTTTTAACAAGTCTTTGATGGCAGTGCCTGGATCCACCACAAGTTTACTGGGGACTTGAGACACACAGTTTCTTCCAGGCCTCAGCTGCTGAGCCCTGCAGACTGCTCTCTCCCTTCCTCTACTTGGCTGGTCCGAGGCCCGAGGGAACTGAGAGACTTCCTCAGGAGAAGAGGCCCAGAACCCACATCATTTTCCGTTTGGCTTCAACAATACCTACGTCTACTCGCCCTGACTGCTCAGGCCGGCTCCTGGTCACGGCTGGAGTCCATCTTCTCGTCCTGGTGATCTCGGTCTAGACCCATGATTGTGGCAGAGTCCTGCACAGTCCGCACGCCAGACCTTCCTCCCCGTGCTGCCAGGAGCCGGCGACGGTGGACCCTCAGCAGGCCGTTCTGTGGGCCTGAGCTCCCGAGCTTCGTCATCACAAAGCCACTGAGCACGCCCTTTCCTTTGACGCCCACGTGGAGAGTGGCCACGGAGCAGGGCATCCAGGTTTGGTATGTGTGATACACCTCAGTGGAATCCCAGTGCTCCCCACACAGACCCTCAGGCCTTCTGGTACTATAGTTAACCTTTATGGTAGGTTTTAGAGGCTTGAATAAGTCTACTAATATTATTAGAAGTAAACTTTAAAGCTCTAGCTTTGGAGCAAACACCCCCCCGCCTCCAGCAATAACTTCATACATAGTCAAAAACTATAACAATGCCCTCGAGTGTGCATTTAACTACTACACAGGAACTCTAAACCACAAAGATACTAATTTAAAGTGGCAGAAAGATTATTAAAAGATCTCAGAAGACGTAACAAGTAGACACAATGATCAAGAGTAAGCAAATGCTTACTAATTGTAATAAACCCCCTGAATCCCAGAGAACTACTTTCACATCCTAGCGCTGAGCACCACTGTGTTGGAGTTTCGCCACTTGGATGCACCTCTGTTCTTTCTTGAAAGGGCTGAGGTGATGCCGAGCTTCCCAAAGGCGAGAGGGATTAAAACAAAACAAAACAGAAAACTTTTGCACCTGTGGTGCAGATCACAGTACAATATTCAATACTTTTTTATTTATTTTTTTTTAAAGATTTTATTTATTTATTTTTAGAGAGAGGGAAAGGGAGGGAGACAGAGAGGGAGAGAAACAGCAATGTATGGTTGCTCCTCACATGGCCCTCACTGGGGACCTGGCCCGCAACCCAGGCATGTGCCCTGACAGGGAATCGAACCGGGACCCTCTGGTTCCCAGCCCGCGCTCAATCCACTGAGCTACACCAGCCAGGCTCAATACTTTTTTAAATGACCACCAAACCATCTTAACAAATAGCCAGGCTTGCACTTCACATACAAGTTTCTTTAAATGATGAAAGCAAAAACAGCAACATCTCTTCTTCAGTTTCAATTCCAGCCTCCCTACCTGTAAAGCGGACGTGGCAACTAAGCAGGGCTGCGCTGAGGCTCAGATGAGGAACAGCACATGGACGCAGGGTTGGTTCCTTGCAGGCACTCAACAGCCTTTAGCCATTATCACTGTTTCTCCTTGTTGAGGTTATTGTAACACTGGACAGAGCAGTGTTTGCCTTAATGAGCGAGTGTGAATTCGCAGACTGCCCTTCAGGGATGTCTTCGTTCCAGGTGCTCTGATCAGACTCCAGGAAACAGGGAAGTGAGCAAGTGGTACTTGGTGCAAGCCCCGCAAGTCTGCTGGAGTGCGTGTCCCTCTCTGGGGCCCTGCTCGGAAACCCTCTCAGCCAGCTCTGCCCCTCCCCTTCTCATCCAGCCTCCCGGTATTCCACCAGCATTTATTACTGTCCATTGTTCAGAAAAAAAATGAATCAAGCTGTGACTTGAGACTCGAATTCAACTTAAAAAATTGTTAGGTTCGAAGGGTGTTATTCGTCCAACTATTTGCCAAAAGATTATTCTCTAAGGAAAAAAGAAAACAGAATGGCTGGATCTCAAAAATTTTCAGTCTCCATTATCCCACGGACCTCTATACCCCTTGAGACACAATTTTCAATAGTAAACTGGGCTGAAGTTTGAGGGTAAGGCCTTGAGAAGTTGTTCAATTCCTATCACCAAAGACAAACTCGCATTCTTTCACAACGTTCCCTCAGGCCGGCCCTCTGCTTTACAGGGCCAAACCGCTGAAAGAATAAATGAATGCCAAAAATTTGCCTCACAGCAGCTGAGCACTAAGATTTGCTACAGATAAATTCCCATGCAAACCCACCCCAAAGATAATAAAAATGAGGGCCGGGTTTATTGGGCTTGTTAAAGGCTGGCTGCCCAACTTTCTTTAGGGTTTGGATGTGTTTATACATCCATGGAGGAAGGGCTTCCTGACATAGCAGTTGGGGAAAATCAACCCAGGCCCACAGAACGCTAATGAGTCTGCAGCCAGCACAGCCTCTCATTCCACAAATACTCACGGTGCACCCAGCGTGCCCACGCACCGTGCGAGGTGGTGTGGGGGACAGAGGCAATGTGGCTCAGGAGGTGGTTTCAGATGGGACTTGTGCCCAAGCGGTCAAGGCCACGGAGCACGCACGTTTGGGCAGTGGGGCGGAGAGGTGGGGTTTGACGCAGGCTTTGAAGAATGGAGAGTTTGGGCTCGGCTCTCACCCAGACAACTTACACAGAGCAGGGCTGCAGTGTAAAACTAACGTATTCATAAAGAAGCACAGGTCCTGAACCGAAAGGATCTAGGACGACGCTTTCCTAGAGGCAGCTATGGCGGGGGTGTCGGAGGTCAGTGCTTCTGCTTAGAAAAGGAGGGGCACACCGGTGGGCCCGGGACAGGAGTACAGACGCGAGTCCCACGCCGACGCAGTAACGTCACAGCTCAGGCTAAGCAACTGTTACATGCACTCTGTTCTCCCACCTTCACAAATACATCTTTCTGATAGTATGAAAAGGCTAGGTTCAAATTTAGAATTCTAGACTTCTGAGTTCTGGACTAGAATGTGCTTTCTGGGCCTTTCTCTTCCATCCCTAGGTCCATCCTGTACCACGAGGTCTCAGAACCACACATGGGAACAGCCCCAGGCAAGCCAACAGCCCCTGGGCACGCCCAAACCTAGGGAGGTGCACACCAGGGGCTCCATCCACGCCCAGGGAGTAGAAGGCAGGAAGACTGGGGCAAGCCCCGGAGTCTCAGAACCCCATTCCTTGACGCCTGGGCGCCTTGGATGCTCTACCCTGTGGTGAAGGCAGGGGCGGAGGGTGGCAGAGCCGGCTCTCTAAAGTGGGGGCCCCTCCTGCTCAGGCCCGAGAGCGACAGCGTACACAGGAAGGGCCCCACTCACGGACTGATGCACAGCCGTGCGTTTTGAGTGCCCTGGGGCGACCCTTTACCCCAGAGAACGAGGACGACAACGTTAGTTTTCACGTGACCCTCTCGTCCAGCCTGTGAGTTTGGTGGTGTTGCTATTCCCATTGCACGTATGAGGAAAGTAAGATTAGAGAGATTTCAATTTAACCAAGGCCACACAGCTAGGATTTGAGTCTCATGGCCTAAAAATACTCAGAGGAAAATCATTTCCTGATCCTGAGTCATGGAATCAGAGCCAGAAGGAACCATGCAAGTCATCACGCCTAACCCTCCCAACGCGGATGTGCCGGTGGGCCACGCGGCAGTGGGATCGGGGCGCTGCCGGCTGGGCGGCCCGTGGTGCAGCGCACACAGGCTCCCTGGGGTGAGCCGCAAGCCACTCAGGGCAGGACGGGCGGCCAGGGCGGCCCGGCAGGCGTGTGTGGCCCACAGCTGGCCCGGGACTCCTCGCCTGAAGCGGTGGGAGCTGCTGGCGACAACTTACATTCTGCTTCCAAACACCCACGCGGCGCTCGCAGACCCACGCCTGTCTGGGCGCTCAGAGATGCCCACACCGCCGGGCAGCCCTGTCCTCCCTCCCCACGGCCTTGCTGGTTGGGAAGGAAGATACTTTGTCTTTCTTTTTTTAGCTTTTTAAACTAAGGTGTAAAATTTATATAGTTAAGTGCACAAATCCTGTATACATGCAACTCAAGTGAAGTTTTAATGTATACATATTATACCCAGACCAAGATAATGTTTTAAAAACTGACTGCAAATTGCAGAAGTAACACACGAACACATTTTCTTGGTAAAGCATTAACACACAACACATAAGATGACCCCCCTTCGGAGCCCCTCCTGCCTCCCCCTCCAGCGAGGCCCCGCCATTACAATTCAGTGTGCCCCGAAGGGGCTTCTCCCTCAGCGTTCCCAGGCGTCCCCAGGCCTTCCCGCAGCAAGGCAGCCAGACCAAACAGGTTTGGGATCTTCAGGAACATGCATTCTCTTTTGCCCGCCCCTACCCCCGTCTAATCCCTGCAACAGATAAGAGAGCTGTAGACTCAGCCTCCCTGAACACCTTCTGAGGCCTGGGGTGCAGAGTCCTGTCTTCCTCTCACTTTAAGCAGTCTAACTCTCCTAACGTTTGGCTGCTGCACACAAAGGGGCCCCCAGGCGCCCGGGCTGCTGGGCCAGCACAAGGTAGAGGGGACTGGGGGCACGCCTAAACCAGAAACTGCCCGAACTGGTTACATTCCAGCAAGATTAGCACAAGCCCGGCCTGCTCCTGAGCCCACCCTCCCTCCTCTCCCAGACCATGAATAGGATTTTTAACTATTTCCCTCCTACTTGCTGTCCAGCTTCACAGGCTGACAACGCTTCCTGCTGTTTGCACATTAACCTCCCATTTGCCAGGCAGCTTCTCAGGGGCTGCAGATTAACACCCACCAACCAGACAATGGACTCCAGACAAAGGCTCCAGGCGCCAGGCCCAGTCAGTCACTGTGAAGCAACCACTGCCTGAGGGACCAGTGAGGGCTGGCCGTGCTCCCTAACACCGCCCAGTCCGATCGGTGACTGGGTTCAGGCCCGAAAGGAATCCCCAGCTCCCAGGAGAGGGCTGCAGGGACCAGGGGCGACAGCACAGGGATGGAGAGCCTCGGGCAGGCCCGGGACACCGTGTTTAGCTTTTCTCCTTTCTCCTGGCCTAATTGGGTCCTCAGGGGATACAGCAGGAAGCAGGTGGCTCCCGCCCCTGCCCCGAGGTTCCCAGGGAAAGTACAGCCCCAACAGAAGCCACCGGTAGTCAGGACTCCAGTCCAGTGCCGTTTTCGTACTCTCTCGTGTGCAGGTGCACACACACGCCAAGAACTTGGACAAAGCAGCAGCAGGTCAGCAGAGGGGAAAGGGAAAGCCGGAGCACCAGGACACAGGCCTGGGATTAGTATTTAAAACGGCTCCTCCAGGTGATTCTACCGCAGCCTCGTGCAGAAGCAGAGCCTCTTAAAGCAGAAAATTCCTGTGAATCAGACTGGGGCCTCGTTAAAATGCAGATTCTAGGTCAACAGGTTTGAGGGGGAGCCTGAGAGGCTCCCAGGTGAAGCCTGTCCAGGGCCACCTGTGTGTACTAGGACTGCGACAAAGGTGGCCCCCAGGAGGCTGGATGCTCTCCCCGCTCCAGGTGGGGGTCTGGCTCCAGTTTCAGCCCTTCTCTCTAGACAGCCAGCCCCAGCTGCGCACAGCTCTGGTGGGGTCCTTCTTTGTATCAAGGCGACCCCCACGACAATGTGAAGTTCCTCCTCTCTTGACCTGGAAGTTCTGGGCCCTCATGAGAAAACGTTCAGCTTCGTGCCTGCCTGTGCCTCCTCGTTCAGGCCAACGAGACCATTTTTCTGATCCTCATTCTGCTCATGGCACTAAGAGCAGACGTGTGAGAGGGGGCGGGGTGCAGATTGAAAGGAGGCTATTGGGGGGTAGGAGTGGGAACGGGCCCCAACGGAAACAGAAACCAGAGTTTCAACCCTGGGGCAGTTAACATACAAGAAACTTAAGGACAATTAAAAAGTAACCACCACAATTAATATGGTTTACACAGGCAAAACTCATTAGTGTGGGTCGGGGTGCTGGAGGTAGCCATTACCAGGCAAACCCTTTCTTTACAGATAGTGCAAATTAATTGCAAACAAGACTGCAATGGGGATATTTAAAAGGCTGTGAAACAACCTTTGAGCCCACAGAGGAGGTGAGAACGCCGCTGACCTGCAGTGGACATACACAGGCCCTTGCTCGGGGGGTGGAGGGGGCCGCCTTGGCCAGCCTGGCTCAAAGTCCTGATGCAATAAAGCTGTGCTCCTTTATAACTTAGAAGACTCCCTAATTCACAGCGATGTCCACCCCACGTCAGAGTGAATTGCCAGCGCCCCTGTGTGCTGCTCAGGATATCACTTCACAGTCATTGCTACAGAGGAAATCTGAGCGCAGGCTTCTGTTTGCAGTGGCAGCAGGTCTAGAAATGACCATTTCACACAAGGAGCAACCTCAAACAAAGCATCAGCAGGGCTTCTCCCCTCCACCTGCGCCAGGACCCTCAGCTTCCTCAAAGCAAGTACTCCCACCCCCCAAGCTTCTCCAGGCTAAACTTCCTGAAGACCCAGGGACTCCTGCTGCTGCTACCGCCCCCCGCCCCCTGCACGGTCACAGACTGGGGCCTGGCCAAACCAGTACTAATCCCGAGGGTTCCCTTGGTCTAAGGTACCTTTCCTGAGCCTCGGCGTCCACTTGTTAAAAAGGTATTATTAGCAGAACTCAGTTGATAAGGTTGTGCTGAGGTTTAACTGCGCTGCTGTTTACAAGCACAGGGCCTGAACTAGGTAAGCCCCTTATAATAGTAACACGAAGTAGGAACTTTTTTTTAGAGGTAGGGGAGATGGCTTAGCACCCCTCCTCCTTCTCTGAGGCTCCAGAGCACATCCAGCTTCTTGGGACACTGACCTTTCTCTGCCTCGAGGTCAGTTCTGCTACTGGTCTTGCTGCCCTGATAGAGGGGCAGGCAGGCAGCACAAAGTCCTGTCTTACTCATTTGGAACCTCCTGCGAGGCTCTGCCCACTGCCCGCAGGCAGTGGGAACCTGGTCAGTACCTGTGCACTGACGTTCCAGCACGGACAGTCAACACAGGACGGAGCAGACACCATACCAGGTGGGTCCAGTGGCTGCGCAGACCAGGCCTCTCCCCCACCGGAAGCAGGTGGCTTCTGCCCTTAGGGACAATGGAAAAACAGGGATTGCATTTCTGACCTGGAGCCAGATTCTTCATGACAATGACCATTAATACCTTATTTTTAAAAATCAAACTAAACAATATGTTTGCCACTTCTGAGCAATCGCAACACTCTGACGTTTAGAGGCCGTCTGGTTCTTCTTCAGAAGCGCAGACCCCCGGCGTCGACATTCACTGCGACACAGGCTCCGAGCGAACCGTTCAAGAGTCCCAGCGAAGGTCCACACATCCTGCCTGGTCTTTATGGAAGTGGGTCATCTTCTTCCAGGTCGTGACATGCTTTGGTTGGACAATAATGGTCTCTTTTGGGGGTGGCATAAGTCTAATTTTAGGCCTTCCGAGAAACTGCTGTGCTGTTCTCCCCAGGCTTAATTTGCTACTGTAGGCAACAAAGATCAAGCTTGTAGGTTTCCAAATCAGAAAGCACTTCTGTTTCCTTGAGCTATCATCTATTTAGCCCTAGAAGGTTCGGCCTGCCCTTTGGGGCCCCGAGCAGGGTAGGACTAAGCCTCCCCATGGAGCTGGAAGGGCTGAGAGGGGCCGGGTTAGGGCTCCCTGGACAGGGGTGACCCTTGGAAGAGGCCCAGGGCTCTAGGGGCGCTTGTGGTGCAGGCTGCTGGGGACCCGCGGCTTCAGTGAGATGATACTGTGTGCAGACAGCTCTCGAACTGTCTTTCAGAAATGGGCTGTAGGAACCGTAGCTCCATTCCACACACCACTCTTTCCTGGCCTCCTTCTTCCCTCTTGGCTCTGTTCTGCCACTACCTCCCTGCAGCCAGGGACCCCTCAGAGGGGTCACACGGAGACTGGGGTCAGGGTGTGGCGGGAAGTGAACTCATTCTGTGTTGTCTGCCTGGGGAGCCGTCTGTGTATTGTAACAAGGGTGTAACCGCCCGCGTCGTGGATGAGCGTTATCTCACAGCTCTGTGCCTGCGCAGCGGCCGGCCAGTCCGCACAGCTGCCAGTTCAGGCCGTGGCTAGAGCTGCAATAATAGAAGGGAACCACTGGAAACCAGAGGTGCGGCCTAACCTGGGGGTGGGGTGGGATGGGGACCAACCCAAGGGTTTCCTGTTTCCCTGGTGATCACTCACTCCCCTTCAGGCCTTTGCGACACTACCTCCTTCCAGCTCCTGGTCACTCCCTTCTCCCCCCAACCACACACACAACTGGAACACAGTGGGAAGCTTCTAGAATTTTTCACTGCAATTGGAACTAGAATGGGAAACTCAGGTAGTTTAAGGGGCAAGCAGTACATAGCTTCTTCTTATGGCATTCCCCCCCATTTTTAATTTTTAAAATATTTAACATATTTTATTGAATATGTCCTATTACATTTGTCCTATTTTCCCCCATTTATTCTCCTCTTCCCTGAACCCTCCTCCCATCTTCATCCTCCCTGCCCGGCCCCCTCCCCGACCCTTACTTCATATAAGTTCTTTGGCTTCTCCATTTCCTATACTATTCTTAGCCTCTCCCTGTCTATTTCGCATCTACCATTTATGCTTCTTATTCCCTGTATCTTTTCCTCCATTCTCCCCACTCCCCCTTCCCGCTGATAACCCTCCATGTGATCTCAATTTCTGTGGTTCTGCTCCTGTTCTAGTTGTTTGCTTAGTTTGTTTTTGTTTTTTTAGGTTTATTGTCGATAGTTGTGAATTTGTTGTCATTTTATGTTCAATTTTTGATCTTCTTTTTCTTAGATAAATCCCTTTAACATTTCATAAAATATGGGCTTGGTGATGATGAACTCCTTTAACTTGACCTTATCTGAGAAGTTCTTCATCTGCCCTTCCATTCTAAGTGGTAGCTTTGCTGGATAGAGTAATCTTGGATGTAGGTTCTTGCCTTTCATGACTTGGAATACTTCTTTCCAGCCCCTTCTTGTCTGTAAGGTCTCTTTTGAGAAATCAGCTCATAGTCTTATGGGAACTGCTTTGTAGGTAAGTGTCTCCTTTTCTCTTGCTGCTTTTAAGATTCTCTCCTAATTTTTAATCTTGGGTAATGTATTTATGATGTGCCTTGGTGTGTGCTTCCTTGGGTCCAACTTCTTTGGGACTCTCTGAGCTTCCTGGACTTCCTGGAAGTCTATTTCCTTTGCCAGGTTGGGGAAGTTCTTCTTCATTATTTTTTCAAGTAAGTTTTCCATTTCTTGCTCTTCCCCTTCTCTTTCTGGTACCCCTATGATTTGGACGTTTGAACGTTTAACATGTTAAGCGTGGAGCTGATTTTGCTGGGCTTTCTGGTCAGGCGGTGGGCGGGTGACCACTGGACGGGTGTTGAGTTAGAGTATAAACAGGCGCACAATGGTGCAGCCAATGCAAAACTTCATTAAAATGACAACATTTATTTTTTAACCTTGATACTGCTGGTCCCACGCACCGATGTCGCCCAAACGAAAAGTCCACTGTCAGTCCCTAGGGGCTGATTCTGCGCTTAACGTGTTAAAGTTGTCCTGGAGGTTCCTAAGCCTCTCCTCATTTTTTTTGAATTCTTCTTTCTTTATTCTGTTCTGGTTATTTCTTTCTTCTGGTCCAAACCGTTGATCTGAGTCCTGGTTTCTGTCCTTTCACTGTTGGTTCCCTGTACATTTTCCTTTATTTCACTTTTCATAGCCTTCACTTTTTCCTCTACTCTGTGACCATATTCAACCATTTATATGGGCATCTTGATTACCAGTGTTTTGAACTGTATACCTGATAGGTCGGCTATTTCTTTATCGCTTAAGTTGTATTTTTTCTGGAGCTTTGATCTGTTCTTTCATTTGGGCCATTTTTTTGGTCTTGGCACGCCTGTTACGTAGTAAGGGGAGGAGCCTGAGGTGTTCGTCAGGGCGGGGCAACCTACATTGTTGTGTTGTGACACTGTACGTGAGGGAGGGGTCTGAAAGGGAACAATGCTGCTTGCTCTGCTCTCTGCTGGCTTTCAGTCACTTCCTCCACTACCCACAATCAAATTGGGCCCTTCTGGTGCTGATTCCTGGGTGGGTGGGTTTGTGTACATCCTAGGACCCTCCAATGAACTCTCCTGTGAGGCTGGGAGTTTCTCCCACCATTTTTTCAGTCAGCGGTTTGAGGCTTTATTTCCCTGCGATGGAACCCTGGGTCATGTGGTCTATCTCACTTCCCAGCTGTTCCTCCCAGTTTATCCGCACCCAGGTGTGGGACGGCCACTGCTCAGGTCCTCCAGCTGCTGCTTTGCTGCGCATCCTCTCCACCCCAGCTGCCTGTCCCTGCCCCTCCTGCCGGTCTGGATGAATGTTTCTTTAACTTCTTGGTTGTCAGACTTCCATACAGTTCGACTTTCTGGCAGTTCTGGTTGTTTTCTGTTTTTAAATTTGTTCTTGTCCTTCTTTTGGTTGGACTGTGCAAGGGGGCACAGTATATCTACCTACGCCTCCATCTTTGCTGGAAATCCTTATGGCATTTTTCTGATTCAGATGCCAGTCACAGGGAACAACGAAGAAGCAGAGATATGCAAAAGAGATGAAGGGCGAACGTCTCCTACAAAGGTGTTGTCTGATCCTCTCCTGTAAGCTCTCTGTCCAGCTGGCACCTTACGAGGCACTGAGAGAGGAAACCAGCACCAGACAGGGGTCAGAGACTTGGATTTGGTCAACTCTGCCCAGACAAGCAGTGTGACTTAGGCAGGTCCCTCCCCTTGCTGAGCACAGCCACTAGAAAAAAACTTTACTGAAACACATTTATTAAGCACCCACTGTTTCAACACTATATATACTGCACAATTAAAGGCAGAGATTTTTTTAAATCTCTTCCCTACAAGCCTTCTCATTCTGAGTGATGAGAATGAGTGTTGATCATCACTCTAGACAAAAACACTACCCAGATATGGGTTATTAAGTGGGGTGATGACTTCCCCACTTCTCACACCGTCCTCTTCTTACATATACCAAAACATTATTCAGATGCACAATAAATTCCTTAATTTTGCTTTCCGCTCCTAAATTGTTAAATTAGACCCAACCCCCAAACAAACAAACAAACAAACAAACCATACAACCTCCTAAATACAAAGGGGGACATCTGTTTCGCTCCTGCACGGGGGCTGGCTGAGCTCTCGCCCCCTGTTGGTGGCCTCAGGCCATGGTCTCTGCATTTGGCCCCTCAGCTCACCCCCTATTTAATTACTTCTTTAGCACCTTTTTGCTGCTCAGACTGAACAATGAGTACCCTTCAGAGACTCCAGTTTCTGCTTTCCATTTTGCAAGTGGCTCTGAAAGGTCTCTCAAAGGTTATTTATCTGTGGCCCAGATGTGCCTAAGTCTCTGCATTTAGAACTTCCTTTGGAGTGGACAGCACCACTTGGGGGCTTTTAACACACACGCAAAACACAAAATAGCGTACTACAAAGTTACCCAGGCTTATTAAAAATCCCACTTTTGAAGCAGGCTATGTTTAAGATCTTATCACTGAGTGTGTTTTAAAAAGGCCAAACTACCCATTCCTGTGTGCGGCAGGGGGAGGAGGCCAGGGGTGAGGTTCCAGCAATAACAGATGCCTCTGGGGAGACCGGAGCACCCGGCGCTGGTTTATCAGCATCTCTCCCGAACTTGGTCTTCAATGCTGCTCCATTGGTAGCTTGAAATGGGCCACAGCGGGAGTACTTACACCATGAAAATGACAAACATCGCACAGCAGGGCACCCTCCACCCCCAGAGCAGGTCGCTAAACATCTACCAGCACACACTGCCTGTCACACGCCCATCGCTGGCTTAGAAGAAGCCTATATTGAGTATTCCTTTAGACACTGGAACCCAAAGAAGAGCTGAATAAGCTCAAAGTATAGGAAAAGAATGCTAATAGCTCACAAAAACATTCTGTCTTGTACTGTCTTTGCACATGCAAACTCAATCCTCACAACAAGGTGGGTAGAGAATTTGTGTCTCTTTTTCACAGATGCGGAAGCCGAGGGCTCTGCCCTGTCCCAGGAGCGTATGGTTTTCTACGAAACGCCTGGGCGAGGCCCCTGTGCAGAAACCTCAGGACAATGCGCCAGCAGAGCGCAGATCCTGAAGTAAATGAACTTATGGGGGCTTTGTGCCAGGAAGGGTTCTTGGAAGTGACAAAAATTATGTAAGCTCTGAGGAAGGTTCCCAAGAGCCCAGGAAAGGCAGCTGAGGGACAGTTCAGGACAGCTGGAGAAGAGGGTTTTTTCATGCAACTGGCCCCTTGTACCAGCCACCCCAACCCCGCCTGGCACACTCCGTCCAGCCAGGGAAACCCCTTACGCTTCTGGAAGAGAGGAAAGGAAGGAGGCGCAGTATGCAATTATGAGAAAACAATGCATCCTTAGATTCTCACAGCTGAACAATCAGGGAAAACCCGACTTTTAAACCCTTAAACATCGAGGACCTGGGTGTCGCCAGAGCAAACTCCCTGAAGGTCTCTGCTCACATCGCACAAGAAACGGGGCCACACTGTCGCAGGACCGTGAGGGGACACTTTTCCCAAGAGTCATTTTCCTGCTGGGTTTCAAGTTGGAGATTCTGGAGGGAACTGCTTCCTGCCTTCAGCACCCGAAGAAAGAAGCTGCAGTTACTGAATGACAGAAATTAATCTTTAAAAAAGATCCTCGCCTGAGGATATGTTTATCATGTTTATCGATTTTAGAGAGAGAGGAAGGGAGAGAGGGAGAGGAAGTGAAGGGGGGGGAGGGGAGAGAAATGTCATTGGCTGCCTTCTGTATGTGCCCTGACTGGGGATTGAACACGCAACCTTTTGGTGCATGGGACGACACTCCAACCAACTGAACCACCAAGCCAGGACACAAAAATTAAATTTCTTAATGCTATTTCATAGGATGAAAACAGCCATCCTGCAAACAATCGGACATGAAGCTGGGCCTTGCCTGATTGTACTTGGGAGACACAGAAACCCAAATCCACTCCCCTTTTCCCTTCTTCCTCCTGCCCCCCTTTTCTGCCCAGGGAATGAGTCAAGTCAGTCAACAAGTATTTATGGAGCGCCCACAGGATTGCAGAGTCTGGGAGGAGACAGAGGTTGCTGGAAGAAGCCCAGGACCGTTCTCATTCGAGACAGTAAGCGGAAATGTCAGTCCTTAGGCCAGGTCTAAACAGGGCAGCAAAGAACCGACTGCCACCGGGGGTGGGTTTATTCTGGACCAATCACTCACTTCAGGCTAAGTGGCCTCAGTTATCTTGAGGCCAAAGTGGGTGGACCTGCCATGAGCCATAATCATGCACATTTTTGGAAAAATATAAGCATAATGCAACAATCTTGATGGTTTGGGGATGGGGACTGGGGGTTGACTGAGACGCTCTTCCAGTTCCCAAAGGGCCCCACAACAATCAAAATTAAACAAATGTTGTCCGATGTTCACCATTCTCTTCTGTGCAAAGGTAAATGTGTGGGAGCTGGAGGGGAAAGGACAGGAAAAATCTAGGGTCAATAGACACAGCCTTCTGGGGGGCCTGACCCCCTTGAGTTTGGAAACTGTGTCAAATTACCTGGTTCAGAGCCTTGCTCCTCAAAGCATGCTCCCTGGGGCAGCAGACTCCGTGCTACCTGGGATGATGTCAGAGATGCAAAGCCTCAGGCGCCACCCCAAACCCACTGAAGCAGAACCTGCATTTCAGCAAGCTCCTCAGGTGACTCCCACGTACAGGCACGCGTGACGCACAGCAGGCCAGATAACCGGGCAACTGTTTGTCGTCACAGCCTGCAGGAGCCCCACAGTCACGCTTGGGGAACACCTGTCCTCCATACCGCAGGGGACCAGCTAGCAGGCTCCTAGATTTTCTGTTCACGAAAAAAGCAAGTATCAGTAAAGCCTAAAGATTAGGAAATATGACTCCTAACTTAAAAATAAATCACCTGGAAGGATCCAGATCAATCGCGCATTTGTTTAATTAACATGGGAAGATACCTGGGGACCTAAGAGTACTAAATGCAACCAGCCTTAAGGCACCTGGTTTCACATCTACATCACCCTCAAATCACCCAGGCTACAGTGCACCCTGGCCTGGCCTGGCCTAGATTTTCTTCTGCTTTAAATATTCAAGTAGGTTTGAATGAGCTCCGTGGTTACAATTAGGGTCACAGCAACTGGGGAAGCCACTGCAAACCCCTACACATAAATATGGTGATTTTAATAACAAATAACACATTTGGAGAGTGGTATATAAGTCTGCAGGCAGGCGGAGGGAGCCACTGAAGATGTTAATTTGCATGTTCACAAAGGAACAGAATCCAGCTGCAACATTAATGCTTAATTTGCCGGAGCCACGGGGCACAGAGGCAGCCGCATCTCGGGCACACTCTAAACTTAAAGCTGGTTTTCAAACCCTCACCACGTCGACTAAAACTTAAATTTAGCTGCTTGAGGAGACTAGATTTTATTTTAGTTTTTCCTGTGAATCCTGAAACAGTGCAAATAGAAAAAGTCCATGTTTAAGTTTTGCAAGTTAAATACAAGTATCTGAATAGATTTGGTGCCAAGGTTCTCAAAATATTCCCCTTGGCAAAGAAAAAAATGAAAAAAGAATTGTCTAATTGGAAGAGATTTCTTTTCATCAGGCACTGGAATTTAAGGACTTAGTTCTAGCTCAGCCGTTGCTTTCTGGCCTCCTATACTGTGTTCAGTGTTTAAGGTAAAATACAAGAAGCACCGTGGCCTTTAGGAAGAGAAATCTTCTGAAACAGGACGTACAGGGGTGAACGTGTGTGTGTGTAGGGGAGAGACTGGAACAGTGGTCACATTCCTATGCTACAGTAATAGAAATCCGATAATGTTTCACATGCACTATTCTACATGTAATACCCTGTAATAGCAACAGGTAGTGTGTGATTCTGGACGCCGTTGGGGAAACAAGGTCCTGGGAAGCTCTGTCCTTTTTATCAGTTTCCCCAGGAATAGGGGGTTTGTTGAACTGCTCACAGTACGGGGGCTTGCGGAGCCAGCCCCCCGTGGGGGTGCAGACCCAGAGCAGGAGCAAGCAACGAGAACTTGGTACTAGCAGATGTGAGGAAAACAGCCATCAAATGCTCCAACTTAAATGGCATATACCTCACTGAAGGGCTGGCATTCACACCTATGGTGACAACAGCCACAGGGCAATGTCCGGTCCTACAAGGGACCAAGAGGGAAGGAAGGCTGTTAGTCACCCGGATCTACGGAGCAGATGACGGACGGTCAGACTCTTCTAGGGGAAGCATGTATCAGATAACGACTGGATGGCATGATTTCATGAGATACAAAAATACCCTGTTAAATGCTTGGGAGCCCTTAGGATTCCAGTTCTGCCGAGTCTTTGGCCCATCTGTTATTAATAAATGCCAGCAGCAATATCTGTGAATATACTTGTCAAAGGGGTTACTTCCTTTCCTCTTCCCCCTGCAGCCCCCCCACCCCTGGCAAAGGCCAGATGTCGAAGTGAAGAGACCGGGGCTGAGAGCCTGGCCCTGCCGGGGGCAAATCTGTCACCTCGATAAGCCTCAGTTCATTGTCTATTAAACAGGAGCAATTAAACCAGCGTCACTTAATTCTTCAAACTTTTCTGAGGATCAAATGAGATAATGGATTGCATCCTTAAGTATGTCAATCAGCCAATAACCCAAGCATCTATGATATAATCTGGGACATCTGTGGGTGAGGCTGCGCGTGTCGGGGGGAGTTTCCTCCTTCACTGTCATAAAAGGCATGTGACACTCCTCATAGCACTCCCCCATCCCAGGCCCCCAAACAAGCTTGCCTTTAAACTTTTACACATTTAGAATTCATTAAGCAATTAAATCCAGTTTGATCTAATTGAGTTTTCCTTTGAGGTTAGCCTAAGGTTCCTCTAAGCCTGTAAAGCTTATTTGTAATTGGAAGCCGAAACTCCACCCCACTCCCTTGTGTTGAGGCGTCCATCATCAGTTTTCTTCCAAAGCATGATTTAAGCTCCCTGGATGGCTCCGTTACATCTGGAGGCCAGAACCAAGCCAGCCTCCACCACTAGCAGCAGCAATAAATAACACCACCGCATGGAGTCAACAGTGTGGATGGCCCTGCCCTAAGCCACTCGTCGGGAGGAACACCTGACTGCCATTCAGAAGGAGAACTTTCTGTGGGGGGGCCAGCTGGCCAGTCACTCAATAACCAAAGCCAGCACTGCACTGACCACGAGGGCATGGCTGCCCTCCAACGGTCTCCATCTGACAAACCCTCTTCAGCGCATAGACAACTGTTGGTTCATATCAAAGAGGCCTGATCCTGCAACTCGAAGATTCGTCACTGTGGTTCCCCGTACTCTATGGCAATGGCTCTTCTGAAGATGGCGATGAGCTTCATTTGTTAAACCCTCACCTCACGTGGCCCTCCAGCAGCACCTGGCTCAGGGGCCCCCTCCTTCTTCCTTCAGGTGCTGGCTTCCTTGGCTTCAGGAACTCGGGCCCTCCAAGTCTCCTCCTACTTCTGTAACTGCTGCTCCCCACTCTCCTCGGCCAGTTCCTGCTCTTTTCTCTGAGGTGTAAAAGCTGCAGTGCTCAGGACTCAGTCGCATGGCTTTCCCTCCCACCCATTGCTGATGACTTAAAAGTCTCTCCCATCCAGACCTCTTCCCTGAAATCGACTCAGTCACCCCGCTGCCTATCACTATACCCACTGGGTGCCTAAAAACGCGGCCCAAATGCTGGCATGTCCTGAACAGAGCTCCTGGTTATTTCTCCCCAAATCTGTTCCTCCCAAGTCTCCCTCATTTCAATTAATGACGCCTGCATCCTTCTTGCAGCTCAGGAGATATTCTTCTCTTCTTCCTCTTACACCTCATCATCGAATCTTGCCACCTCCTCTTTGAAACAGATCCAGAATCTGACAACTTCTACCCCCATCAAAATCACCTTGCCTCCCGACTTGTCTCCAATTTTCTCCCCTTGCCCCCGTAGTCCATTGCTATCACAGCGGCCTCAGAACGCTGTTAAAACGTGGATCAGATCACGTCACCTCTCTACTCAAACCCTTGAATCCTCCTCATCTCGCTCAGAGCACAGACGGGAGTCCTCACCCGCTCTGCAAGGTCTCTGTGACTGGCTCCGTGGTCCCCTCTGACCACATTTCCTTCACTGTTTTCCCCACAGACCCTGTCCCCTCAGCTCCAGCCCCACTGGGTCCCTTGTTTCCTTGAACAAGTTGGGCCTGATCCTGAAGACCCTTGCATTTGCTGTTCCCTCTGCCTAGAATGCCCTTCCCCCAGATATCTAGACAGCTGGCCCCCCTTGGTTTTTTACTGAAAAGTCACCTCCCAGTGAGGCCGGTAAGTGTTTGTTAAATGAACTGGCGGGCTTCATCCTGAGCCCTCCGTGGTAGGCCCGGTTCCGTACTCTGCTGGCCTGTTAGTTCTTTCCCTGGGGCTGCATCCCAAGCCCTCTGCCACTACACCTCACACCTCCAGGGGGCGCTGTTCACAATGGTCCACGACTGGCTGCCTTCCGTCTCCGGGGGCCAACTCTGCTGGCCTGTACAGGCCCTGAGGACAGGGAGTGTATATGTGTATTTGGCTCCTCATAGGTGCAGGGAACACAGAGTAGGTGGCTCGATATGTATCTGCTGAATGAATGAGCGAACCAAACATGGGACCTTTCACACTGGACAAGAATCCTGCCCTCTCAGACCCCTAGAGCTGTGCCTTGGGCCTGCCTCTTCGGCCAGGTAGCTCTCCTCACCCTACCTCCATCCCAGACCTCTTCCCTAGTCTCACTCCCTCCCTTTCCTCGCTGAGCCCCAGCATGTATTAGGCGGCTCTCAGACACAATGATTTCACAGGAGAAATGAGTTTTCTCTGCATTCAGCTTCAAAAACAACTGGATGCTCTGTGAATAATGTATACACACAGCTTCCCCATGTAGAGTCACCAGGCATATCCCCAATCCCTTCTCCTCGCACAGGTACAGAGATGGACACTATGTCACATGATGCAGTCCCATGAGTCAGACACCACGTGACCCGTAGGGACTGAAAACAAAGTGTGGAAGCCCCACCTGAGTTATTAAAAAGCCTACATGTAGCTTCACCCTCCCTGGCAATGAATTACAGCGGCCAAATCTTCTGTATCGCCTCTGGGTGGTATCTAAAGACACCACCGTGTTCCCTTTCATCAAAACACAGAGGCAGCAAGGGCATCTCAGCACTTAATGCCACCAAGGAGTAGCCATAACACGTTATAAAATTAGTTCTTCTGAAATAGCATGCCAACTGTGAAAATAAGCTGAGGGTGGAAAACCTGGAGCTGAATGCATAGCAATTTTGCACATGTTAACCAAGATACACAAGGCTCACCTAGAAGCCAATGCAAGTTACTGACTGTGGAGTAAGCAGTGCGTGCTGGTACTGGGCCGTGCTGAGGACTATAAGATTTGCAGGAGGCGCCACCTCGAGAGGTCAGTAATCCAAATGGAGAAAAGGAAGAAAAACATGCCTATTCACTTGAGAGTTTAAAAAAAAATACGGCAGCATACCAGGAAAGTCTGAGGCAAAATCGCTGCGACTAACAACAGGGAAGCAGAGAAAGCGGGGAGACAGAAGTGTCAGGGGAGATTTCTTGGAGGAGACAGGGACTAGAGATTTGCTGAGAAGAAACGGAGGAAGCAGCACACCCTGAAGAGCCTGCGCAGAGGGCGCTGCAAGCCAGGAGGCTCAGGGGAGAATGTCTTCAAGAAGCGTGAGCCTGGGGAACAGCGCTGGCCTCATGCCTGCCATCTGCACACCGTCATTACAAACTGCAAGGCCGAGCCCTAGTCAAGGAGAGGGAAGATGGCTGGGAAAAAAACCTGGTGGCTGCTCCCTAGAGGAAACGTGGACACAGCAGAGTGCAGCTTCTGAGGCCAAAAGAGGTAGCGTTTGTCTCCATAGTGTTATAATGGCCGTGCTCAGGCGTGGATGAGGAAGTTAAGCTGTCAAAACCTCAGGGCAACATAGGACCATTCTTTCCTTTTTTTTATGGCATCCCACAGAAAAAGGGAAAGAAATCCTTACGTGCCAAGTGCCATGTGTTCACAAACAGACAAGTGTGCATTTGGCTGGATGCTGGCGTTTTACTGGCTGGTTTTTTCTCTGACACGGGTTCTGCGCTGGCAGGTGGCAGCTCAGGGCTGGTGGGAATGCCCCGGGGGAGGCAGCAGCCACGATGTTTCCAGCCTCATGGTACCCGTGGAAGAATTATGGGAACGAGTCAGGGATGGAAAAGACTTGCTGGGTGACATCTAGGTCTCCCTTCCCGTGGGGTCCTGTAGGGAAATGTCTGGTTTGATTTGAAATGGCCCAGATAGTGGAAGAAGTTTTTAGCAGCTTCTTAAAGCTAGATGTTTTTGGAGTCTAGGTAATTAAAAAGATTCCCTCGTCAGGGGAAAAAAAATAAAAAAGAAACCGGAAAGGAATATTCACAGAGAAATGGAAACAAACTACTCCTAGACCAATGCAGTTTATCACGTCCTAAAGTATAAATAAGAGTCCTAACAGAGACTTTCATTAAAATACTAAAACAGTGACTGTATTGATTTTTTTACAAAAGTTTTTAAGGGAG
The DNA here is from genome assembly GCA_004026765.1 of Micronycteris hirsuta. Lineage (NCBI taxonomy): Eukaryota > Metazoa > Chordata > Mammalia > Chiroptera > Phyllostomidae > Micronycteris > Micronycteris hirsuta. Next base: position 44,149 of record PVJI01000537.1, read on the forward strand.
CCAATAAAATAAAAATACACCTGGGGCTTGAATGATCCTACATGAACAAGGACTGCTTAAAAACACATCCAGTACTCGGGGCCAAAGAAAGAGGCGAACACCCTCCCTCCCACTCCCCCCTCCAGGCAGCTCTGTGAGTCAGTCAACAAACTTCCACTACCACATCGGAGGCCCCAAGGACAGGGCACTCACAGAGGCAAGTGAGAAAACCCTAGTGTTCCAACTTTGGTTCCCACACTGAAAAAGAAAGACCAAAAAATGCTGAGCTCTGAAAGACGTGCTGTATAAAAATGTTGAAAAGGAAGACAAACCCTTTAAAAGGGTGACCTTGGGCGTGCCCTTCCCAATCGAGTTAAATGTCACTGCTCTGAGAACTTGTACTTTCTGATTTCCTGATGTTGCAGAATCCAAAGCTAGCCTAACGAATTAAAACCCTCCGGCTTCCTTCCTTTCTCCGTTTCCTTAAAAACGAAAACAAAAGCCGCAGATTTAATATCTCCATTAAAATACAACTTCACAAAAAGCATCACACACTTTTATTGTAACCATGGTTAGAAGAAAATACCTTTCTTTTTCATTTTTTGGCGGAAGATTACTTTTTCAAATTTCAGTGAGATACTAAATTCTGCCAGGGCACCTTTATTTAGTCCATATAGTATATGCATTATTATTTTAGGCAATTTGTGTTTTTAGAAAAACCATTTATTTCTTCATTTCTAGAGAGAGGGGAAGGGAGGGAGAGAAATATCCATTGGCTGCCTGCACACGTCCCCAAGCAGGGAGCTGGCCTGCAACCCAGGCATGTGCACCCTGGTGGGGAATCGAACCAGCGACCTTTCAGTTTGCAGGCTAGGGCTCAACCCACTGAACCACACCAGCCAGGGATAAGTTGTGGTTTTAAGGGTTGGTTGTGTTTCTTTTTTTTTTTTAAGAACTATTTTTTTAAGATTTTTAAAATTTATTTTTAGAGAGAGGAAGGGAGGGAGACAGAGGGAGAGAAACAGCAATGTATGGTTGCTCCTCACATGGCCCCCACTGGGGACCCAGCCAGCAACCCAGGCATGTGCCCTGACTGGGAATCGAACCGGGATCCTTTGGTTCCCAGCCTGCCCTCAATCCACTGAGCTATACCAGCCACGGCTGGTTGTATGTCTCTTGACTATCTCTGTCGCTGTTAGAATCGGGAGGGACAGTCCCCCATTGGCCGTTTTACTCCCAACCACACCTTTGGGATAAGAGCCTAAGGTGCATGACCAAACTTCCGCCGCAGCCTCCAGGGCTCCTCTCCCGTGCGCCCGCAGTGGGAGGGAGGTGCAGGCGCAGTCACGTCTCCATTGTGCAGAGGCTGAAGGGGAGGCTCCCAGAGCTGCCACTCACCGGCAGTTTCTGAGCACTGAGCTGACAGCGCTGTGCATGTAAAATACGTAGGAAACTTAGTATAGAAACAGAATGTGAAGCTTCAGTAATCATTTTTATAGTGATTATGTGTTGACATAACATATTGATAAGCTAGGTTAAATAAAATACAATATTAAAATTAAGTTACTTGTTTCCTTTTAATTCTTTTTTAATGTGGCTATTAGATAATTCAGAATTACCTTGGTGGCTCACGTCCTAATTTTATTGGACGGCACGGCCCAAGAGGAGTCGATTCACAATCACGCAGCAGGCCTGAGGCAGACCTGGGCTACAAATCCACTGCTCCTGCTGCATTTGGGGGACACAGAGTTGCCCAGAGCTTGGGGAACTGGGCAGAGCTCCGCATACTGACAATGGCGTGCACGGCGCCCAGGAAGGAGGGGAAGGTGCTGCCTGTCCAGCTGTGCCCACGGCAGGGCAGGGCTCCATCCCTCCCAGCAGCAGGAGGGAAGGAGGGAGTACAAGGATCCCAGGGAGGGCAGGGCCTCCCACTGCCTGCCTGGGGTGGAGCCCACACAGGCTGGCACCTCAGCATGCCCAGGGCGGCAGGGGGACCTCAGCCTGGATGCCGGGTACAGCGGAGGAGGTGGGCTACACTCACCTCCAAGCAGGCACACAGACCCAGTTCCCGTGCTTTCCTCTCACTCCTTTTCTGTGCAGTACTTGGAGAACTATTTTAAAATTTATGTCAAAGTCATACCCTCTCCCCTCACCCCAGCTTAAGTCCTCCAATCAGCTCACCTGTACTTAGAATAAAAATCCAAACCCAACCATTTGATCTGGCCTCTCCCCTCTCTGGTTTCATCTCCTACCTCTGCCCTCACTCCATGGCCTTCCAACTGCGCCCTCTGCCAGGGACACCTTTGCCCTGGACCTCCTCGCCACTCACTGGCTGTCACCCCCATCTCAACTTTCCCGTCTCCTCCTCAGCAGCCCCCTGTCGCTCCTCAAATACTACCACGCCATCCTGTTTTGATTGTCTGCACTGTCTGTGTTGTTTTATTTTCATTTATTTTTTAAATCCTCACCGTAAACAGAGGGAAGGGAAAGAAAGAAACATCGGATAGGCTGCCTCCTGCACACACCCTGACAGGGGATTGAACCTGCAACCTTTTGGTGCACCAGATGATGCTCCAAAGACTGAGCCACCAGGCCAGGGCGGAGTTGTTTCATTCGTTCACTGTTTCCCGAGTAGAAAGAGATGTCCCTGGGGGCGAAGAGCTGGTCTATCAGGCTTTCCGCACAGACCTCAGATCCTGTATCAGCGAGTGGCTCACAACCCCGAAACCATTGCTGAATGAAGGCTGAATAAAGGGACCCCGGGGAGTGGCCCCCAAGCAGTGCAGGTGGACTGGTCCTACCACAGGAGCAACGTCCTTGCTACGATGCTGCATTTCACACCCCGCCCTAAGAGAAGCCCTTCTGATCTGCATTTCAGAGGAAGCAAAGTCCAGCTCTACAGTGCCTGTGAGGGCTGAGGTTCAAGCCCTGGTCTGGCTCCCAGGCCACGCTCCTCCCTCCACTGTCACTGTGTCTAGCCTCTGGGCTCCAGCCCTTCACCTGGAAGACACCCCAGTGAAAGATCCTCAGCCCTCCTACCTCTCCAAGGCTCCTGCTGCCACTAATGTGTGGACTTCTAGGCTCCGCCCCTTCCTCCCAAAACCCTCCCAGGACAGAAAGGGCCAAGACAGGGGCCATTTCTTCTCCAGTGGCTGATAGACTCTTTGTAAATAGGGCCCAGTCCTGCAAATGAATCTCCACCCCGCCGCCCCTGCCACTGCACAGAACAGTCCCAGGTATACAGGAGGCACCTGATAATCGTCTGCTGCTTGAACAAACGACTGGGTCGGGAAGGACATCCTTTCCTCACATTCACCCCAATGGTGTCCAGGTGGAAAAAGGCTCATCTGGAATGTCACCACCTTCCCCACCTTCCCCCATCACCTTTCTATCAGTCAGGTAGGCCCAGACTGTTTACACTTTCCGTCACTCCCCTACTTTTGTGAAAAAGTGCGTCCTCTGTATGTGAAAAACCTGGTGGCCTGTATGATAGCCCCCCACACTCTCGCCTGCCCCTCCTCCAACCCCTCAGAACCCTCGGAGGGCCCCCATGGAGGCCCTGGGACTGGGCAGCTCCTGCCCACAGCACTCCCCTCCTCCCCCATTCCCCTTAGCTTCTCCGGGCTGTCTCCCCCTGGACTGTTTACACAGCTGCAGAATGAAGGGACGCTCATTTCTCCCCTCCCCAAGCTCAGGGTTAATATGTGGACTTCCGGCAGCCCTACAGCTTGGGGCAATGGGAATACTACCCCAACCCCATCTCCTGTAAACAGTCCCTACGCTGATAGCGGCAGTTTTGGGGGACTGGAAATGTACACTGAACTGCTTCCAGCGCGTGACCTCGCGGACACCTCCGCAGCTGCATGGGCTCCACAGCGCGTGCGCTGCATCCAGCAAGTGCTGAAAGGTGGCCACATACAGACTGCCAGGTGACAGGGGTTCCAACCAGGGACAATCACAATGGGCATCCTTGTTGTGAGTATCCTAGAATCTAAGAAGATCAAGTACTGTGGGCAAGTTGTAAGAAATTTTTAAAAAATCCCCACTAAATAAACTGTCCAATTCTAACAAATATCTTAGAACTAAAGACCTGAAAGTATTTTCGGACTCTCCAATCCTAAAAGTGCCCTAAATGAATCACCTCTTTGACCATGCTCCAGGCCAGATGGGAAAACCAAACCCAACACCTAGGAGCAAGGCGCGTTTGCTGAGGAGCGGAACTAAGGGTTCCCAGACTACGTGGGCTCCATGAGGTCAGGACACCCGCACTCCTAACAGCGCTGAAGGCGGCGCCTCGTCGGAACAACACAATGTAGGATGGAGCTGATGCTCTGCAGTCCCCATGGTGGTTGACAGCTTTTGGGAACAAGCATTTGGGAATCTCAATCATTGCAAATGTCCCCTGTAGTCACTCCCTCCTCCTCCCCCTCACTCTGCAATACCTGGAAAGCTATGGAACTTTTGAGGCTTCTGTCTCTAAAGAAGGAACTTTACCTTTGCATTCTGACTAACTTTCTGCCAGGACCGCAGACTGGGGCTCTTGTCACCTGTGTTCCCATTCCCTCCAGGATGACACACCATCTGAAGGATACATACACACAACATCCCCTCCCCTGGCCCCCACAGGTGTTAGTCCTGCAGGAACCAAAGGTCACCACACACCTTGAAGAGGAGCCCCCAAGGTCTGACCCAGGCCAGGGGAGCCTCTGCGGGACAACCTGGGGAGGACAGACCTGATTCGGTCTCTGATGTCTTCATGGGGTCCAGGACAACCACGATGGCCCGAGTCAGCTCAGAGCACAGGATGGAGTCTGGAAAAAAAGTCTACTTGTAGGAGGAGGACAGGGACTAAAACACTTGCTGATGCAAACAGGGCCTGAGCTGAGAAATCACTTCAGGGTTACTGAAGCCACTGTGGCTGACCTCCGAGGTTGTTGTGTGGCCATGATTTCATCACTGCCAAAGGCCTGTACTTGGTGGAGAACCTCACAGTTGCAATGCTCTGGCCACATCTTCGCACCGAGTTTCGCAGGCTCCCGGGTTGCAGGGAGAGCGCGCGCTCCACTGTGCGGAGAGGAAACGCGGCCGTGGTCACACCACAGCGACTCCCAGCCCGGGTGCCTGCCCCCATCCCACACGGGCCCCTGGGAACGGCTCCCAGATGAACCCATCCTGCCACACATGGCTGAGTTCTGTTCACAGGGTAAGGGAAAGGCTTGGGGAGAGTAGGCGAGGACAGGTTGCACCTCTAATTACTTCAAACTTGCAATATCCAAGTGCTGTGGCTTCATATTGGTGTGTTAGTTCCATTGTACCTAGTGTGGACCCAGGCCCAAACTAAGGGAAAATGAAAACCTTGACAGCCATTTCCTCGCTTTCTTTCTCCACCCAAGAGGCACCAGTGGTTAACAGTATGGTGGCAACCAGTGGGTCAAAGGCCAGCCCCTCCGCAGGCACTGGTTTCCATGGAGACAGGACCCATTCATCCAGCACACAGAGCCTCTTCACAGCCACTTACACACAATTGAGCTATTACTGAGAGCCCAGGAGAGCCGTGTCTGGAGCACAGTGCACTAGACAGGGCAGGGTTTAATGGAGCTGATTAAATGGTAGTGGGGGAATTATCCCAGAGCAGGATTTGGGAATGCCCTTCAGAAACAAGTAAATCCCCAGGCCTCATCCCACTCCTCCCTTGTAGTAGAATAATACCCACGTCTACACACTCCTGTTCACCTCCCCGTTCTTCCCACGCATCCAGAGTTCAGAGGACAAACCCTGCTCTGAGATTCCTGGACCTTTGCTCAGTATTGCATTTTTGTGTTTTAGAAAGATACCAACTCAAAGACACAGAATGAAAGTTTGAGTAGGGATATACTTCAGGCATAAAGTGAATTCCAATGGATGGAGAATATGGTTCAAAGCCGATATTCTTTGAGGTGAGAAATTCTTTGATATTTGTTTGGGAATTCTCGAAATCCCTTTTTGTGAAAGAAGGAGCGCATTCCTTAAAAAGGTGCAGCGCCACCTGGCATTTATCAGACAGATTCTACCAAAATTCCCGCAGCCTTTAAGTCAGAGTGGAACAACAGAGGGGCGCTGTAAAATTACTAGAAAAATGAAAAGGCTCTCTCACACAAAAACATTAGGAGGATGTTTTATATACATAACCACCCCAAACTGGAAACGACCCTCGTCCCGGGCCCTCAGCAGGTGAATGGGTCCGCAAACACTGGCTCACGCACACCACAGGGCACCACAGGTGACGGAAAGGAACTGCTGATACACGCAGCGACGTGGATGAATCGCAAACGCATTTTACTGAGTGAGCGAAGCCAGACTCAAAAGGCTGCACACTGCATGGACCCACTTACACATCATCCTGGGAACGCCTAACGATAGAAATGGAGGCCGTGTCTGGGCCTGGGGCGGACTACGGCGGGGGGGTGGGTGGGGGGTGCTGGCTACAAAGCAAATCCAGGGGAGTTGGGGGGGAGGTGCTGGTGGACTCTTTCTATATCATGTCTGCAGTGGGTTCTATTTGTCAAAACCCACAGCACTGTACTGCACAAAAAGTGACTTTTATGGCAGATTAAAAAATTCGTTGAATTTACTTTCAGAGAATGAGCAAGGAAACTGTGTGCCGACCCTCCAGGCCAGGAAAGAACAATACAGAATCCGCTTTGTTCTCCTGAATTTACCTGCCAAGTTCTAAGTGCAGCCCATTCCTTTCAGTTCCCGTGGCTGTGATCTCTAACCAAGTTAAGGTAACGATGAGTATGTCCAAGAATTAAACCATTGGATGGATAATGATAACTACTTTGATGACAACCAGATGAATGGAGAACATCAATATTTGTATTTTTTGAGGCCTTGCTCTTTCTGAGTATATTCCAGGAAGAAAAAAATAAAGTGGAGATGTTCCTTAACGAGCAGAAGACAAAACAGGGGAAGGAAAGATGAAAAGATTGCAGTTATGATCTCATGTGGGTTAAATGCCCATATGCTGAACAGGCCAGAGCAAATTCGAGTTCTTCTTGTAAAGGGTCACTGCAGCCTCACAGCGGACACTCAGACCTCACCCCATGTGCGGCTTCACCAGGACGCCCACATCACCGCTGTGGCTCCCAGGTGCAGAACAAGGGCGCACAGGAGGGGCAGAACCGGTGTTTGTTGAACAACAAATAAATGTGAGGGTAGAAACTCAGAGAAGAATATCTGATTAAAGAGAAATGGAAAAGAACTCTGTGGAAGATCTACTCAGATCGTTTGGTCAAGCTGAGAATCACCAAGGTCTGAGAGAGACTTAAAACAACAATTACAAAACCAAACACATGTCAAGTGAAAAACGAAAACACAGAACTCCCGACAAAATAAAGCCTCGAAGCCGAAGACTGAAGGCCAGAACCAACGGCACCGAAGCCCTAACTCTCCAGCCCTGCGCAGCTCCGCCTAAACCCGTCTGCCGTGTTGGCTGTCGATCTGGGAGCGTCCCTGCTCAGACCTGGAGGGAACACAATGAAGATCCCAAAGAATCTCAAAAGGGCAACAAGGACAGATGATGGCCAACATGCCACGCCTTACAACACCCGGCACTGTTCTAACTGCCTGCCTAACACTAACTCAACCCTCACAACGGCCACCGGCGGTGGGGCTGTTACCGCCCCATTTTACAGAGGAGAGAACTGACGCACCAGGGAGTTATCTGAGGAGCCCAGGGTAGGACATGAGCCTACCCCAACCCTAGGGTCTGCACAATGTAACCCCTACAGTACTTGGGAAAAACTGAGATAAACCCGTAAAGACGAAGGTTAACAAAGATGAAGTCCTGAAGCCAAAGACATCCCACCACTCAGGGCAAGAATGGGCATGAAGAGGTGGGTGGGGGTGGGGTGGAGAGGGCTGAACTGACAACCACACGAGTGATGGTGTCTTTGGGGGAGTCAATTCTGCCCTTTGAGTGTCTGAAAAAGAAGCTGCTTCCAGGGCTGACCTCTTCCACAGCACCCAAAAATGCCGTTCTGGTCTCGGAAACACCCTTCTAGGCAATCCAGAGTAGAGCAGCAGGCTGAGGACATTCAGAACTACACCATCTGGTAGCACAAAGGAAGAAAGCACAAGGAAGCCGTCTTCTGCAGAGTGAAAGGCGGTCCCACGGACAAGCAGGAATTCCGTTTGCTCTGGGCCGCCCCCATCACTGCAGGTGTCCAGGCAGAGGCCAGACAACAAATTGTTGGACCAGATAGCCCTGTGATCTTAGCCAACGATGAATTATTCTCAGATGTGAAGGTCTCCAAGAGCAGTGTGGGAATGGAAAAGCACAGTTCCAACTCAAAGGAGAAATGCAAGCAAGGCCGCTGGGAGGAAGGAGCGACAGCATCACTTGTGTGGCTGGAACGGGCTGCAGCCCCGCGGCCCAGGGCGCCATAACAGGCCCCGTTTCCCACCGGCAGGTGACCGTTCCAGCTGGCGGCAGGAGCTGCTCCTTCTGGTCGGCTTAGCAACCTCGTTCATCAGCAAGATTCCTGCAGATGATTCAAAGTATTTTCAAGTACCCTATAGTGCTTCTTGGAACATTTATATGTTCTTACCCTCTAAATAGAGCATTAATCCTGAGGGAACCAAGATTTAAGAAGAGAACTAAGCTGTGCAAAGTCTATGACAAAAGGAACAATGTTTATTCCTTTAGGACAAACTAAAAGCAATTAAAAGGCAACATCCACCCACACCCTCAGACTTTTCTGCTAGCAACACAATCAAGCTGACTGAATCCTGCGTACGGTCCGGAAAAAGGTGACAACTCGAAGCTGTTACTTATTTATTTTTAAAGATTTTATTTATTTTTAGAGAGGGGAAGGGAGGGAGAAAGAAAGGGAGAGAAACATAAATGTGTGGTTGGCTCTCGAGTGCTCCCTACTGAGGGCCTGGCCCGCAAGCCAGGCATGTGCCCTGACTGGGAATTGAACCTCAACCCTTTAGTTCACAGTCCAGTGCTCAATCCACTGAGCCACACCAGCCAGGGCCGTTATTTTTTTTTTTTAAGTTTTTTTTAAGATTTTATTTATTTATTTTTAGAGAGAGGAGAAGGGAGGGAGACAGAGAGGGAGAGAAACAGCAATATATGGTTGCCTCTCACATGGCCATCATAGGGGACCGGCCCGCAACCCAGGCATGTGCCCTGACTGGGAATCGAACCGGGACCGTCTGGTTCCCAGCCCGCGCTCAATCCACTGAGCTACACCAGCCAGGGCCCATTATTTTTTTTTTGTTAAGGACTTACACTTCTACTGTTTCCGCCCCACAGAAAAAAGTGCCATGAGGGGTGCAGGAGGAATGGGTCCTCTATGGTAGCCCTGGGTATAAACTGGTTCAGCCCAAAGCTGGGAAATTCAGCGATTTGATGAACAGCTTTAAATGTTCCTAGCTTTTCACTCAGTGAGCCCATGTCTGTGAATCTACTCTAGGGTAATAATCCCAAACTCAGAAAAAGCTTCATACATGAAAGACATGCACTGCACTATTATTTATGGAATAAAATATCAGAAAAACCCAAGTTTCTAAGAATATAGGAATAGTTAATATGTCAATTACAGAGGACACTATGATAGAATATCATGTGAAAAAGCAAGACACCAAATTATACCTCAACATGAAGATACTGATGTGTGAAGGAGAAACGAGTATATAACTTACACACCTGAAACAAGGTCTGGAAGAAACTGGACCAATATGTTGAAATCGTTATCTTTGGGCGATAGGATGATTAAGTGACCTAAAAAAAAGTTTCTTCCCCTAATCTCCAAATTCTCTTCAATAAACATACTTCTCTCTCCCTTTCTCTCTTTTCTAGTAGCTCAATTAACACAAGGAAATATCCCCCTGTACATGCTTTCCGCAGTCTGGTGTGAATCTTTCCCATCTCCTTAAAAAAAGGTTTGTTTTTTTTTTTTACTCTCACCAAAGGACATGTTTCCATTGATTTTAGAGAGAGGAGAAGTAAGGGAGAAGTGAGGGAGAGAGAGAGAAACAGCAATGAGAGAAACATCGAACATCGATTGGCTACCCCGACCAGGGATCAGAACCTAGGCATGTGCTCTGACTGGGCATCAAAACTGCAACCTTTCAGTGCACAGGATGACGCTCCAAGCCACTCAGCCAAGTGGCCAGGGCTTCCGCCTCCCTTTGAGAATGCACAGCCACATATGAACATACATGTGTATGTTCACGTCTTTCCCTCCCTCCCTCCTCCCTGTCACCTGGGCAGCCAATATTTCAACATCTTTCTTTCCTTGCTGCTTCTGACTAACTTCAAATGATTCTCAATTCTTTGGGAACCCCAGGTCAAGCAGCCCACCTTGAAGGGGGCCTCACCCCTGTCTCAAGACTCCCTCTTCCTTCAAGGCACCCCTCAGAGCCAGGCTGCGTTTCACCCCTGCGCAGGCTTCCCTGGCACCGCGTCCTTAGCTGTAGCTGGACACTGTCTCCCTCACTTGAAACGCAGCCCCTCCAGGACGGGGACCCTATCCTTTTTTATATCTCAGTCCCTAAGACATTGACAGACAGCTAGGAACTACTCAGTGATTATCTGTTCAATGAAAAACAAGTAACCAGATACCACCATACTGTTTATGACTGACCTGAAGCCAATAAAATACTTACTGAGAAATCTCTCAATAAAGACATTCCAAATGGAGACAACTGTGTCAGAACAACAATAAAAAAATTAAACTAAATGAAAATAAAAAAATTAAAAACATTTTATAGTTGGAAAAAAGCAACAATGTATTCATATTCATAAAAAAAGAAAGAAAAACAAAAAGAAAAAAACGAAAAAGAAAACAAAAAAGACATTGCAGGAACCCCAAGTGCTTATAATGAAGATGGGAAATAAGTCACATAGGTATTCAAAGGTGTGGCACACTCCAGGGCTTCCTGTCGAAATGGGAGAAATAAGGAATAAGAGACAAAGTCTTCCTAACGCTGAGTGTATACAATCTGAGAAATGCAAAGACGCTCAGTAGATGAGTTTTTGTACAGAGCTCTTATAAGGAAGATCCCAGAAAAGCAGCAAAACAGCTTTGGAGTGAAAATGATGTACTAACTCACTCTAGGGTCCATGAGCTTGCCTTGTCCTGGGCACCAGGGGCATGTTTTTGTCCCCCACCCCCACATTTGACCATCTTGAAGCTCCCATTTTGTAGTGCGAATACCACGCATTAGGTTCAGGGTAAAAACAAAAAGGTTGCAGGCATTCAAACCCAGGGCAGCCACGTCCCTAACCTTTGTACTCACTGCCTTAGAAGCAAGGCCCTGAGTTCACTGTATGGTCAATACAGATGCTTCAGAGGTTTGTAAGCAGGAGAAAGTAGTGCATTAGAAAGTTTTTAAAAAGGGGCCCTGGCTGATGTGGCTCAGTGGATTGAGTGCCGGCCTGCAGACCAAAGGGTTGCTGGTTCGATTCCCAGTCAGGGCACATGCCTGGGTTGTGGGCCAGGTCTCTAGTTGGGGACACATGAGAGGCAACCACACATTGATGTTTCTCTCCTTCTCATTCTCCCTCCCTTTCTCTAATAACAAATAAAATCTTAAAAAAAAAAAATTAAAAAAAGGATAAACAGAAAAGGGAAGAACTGGAGTCGGAGGCACTACTGCAGTGACCCGGGCTTGAAGTCCACAGGTGGAGGCTGTGTCCTGGAGAACCAACAGGACCTGGGGATCAGACGGCGGTTATGGAGCAAGGGAGAGAAAGAGAAGCTGAAGACAGCAAGCTGGGGTGTCAGGACAATGGGAAGTATGGTAGAACAGAGGAGCTGGGAGGAGAAACTTTTATAACAAGTCTTCCATTTCCACCAAAACACGGAAGCGGCACTGCCGTCAAGAAGGACAGCATTACGCCATGGTGAAGAACCCAGATTGTAGATTTGTCCAGGTTCAAAACCTAGCCTTGCCACTTACTTATGGGTAATCCCACGCAAGTAATTTATCTGTGCCTCAGTTTCACCAAATGTCAAATAGGCCTTACACTAGCATGCCCCTCCTAGGGGGCTGTTTTAAGGACTAAAGGCCTTCATATTTGTAAAACCCTCAAAAGTGTGTGCTGAGTAGTGTTAAATCACACGGTCTCCCATATTCACGCCATGGTCCCTTGTATACTCTTCCCTGGGCTCTGCTTCCTTCCTGGACCTCCTTCCCGGCCCTCCTTCCCATTCTCCGCTTGCCTAAGCCCAGTTTCACTGGGGAAGCCCACGCCCACACACCGCTCCTTGGAGACCCTGTTCCTGCCACTCTCCTCACCAGGCCTTCCCCGCTGGCCCCGCTCTTCGCGCTCTCCCTGATCCTGCTGGGCGCTGCTCAAACACTCAACTGTTCGGCAAGTACTCCGACAACTACCTTGGATTCTTCTGGGTGGATAAAAATAAAATATTTAAAATTTTTTAATTTGGTAATTTTCAAACACACACTAAGGTAGAGAGAAGAATATAATGAACCTAGTTAGGCCCTCACTCACGTTCCATAGCTAGTTCATGGCTGATATTGGTTCATCAAGCCTCCATCCACTCTGAGCCCCTAACTGCACTATGAAGCAAATCCCGAATGGCTTCATTGGTAATTATTTCAGTAGGTGTCTCTAGAAGATAGAAATTATAAACATTCCCATAGAGTGATTATCTTGTCTTTGTAACTTATCAATTCTCTATTATGAAATACCTAGTTATACTTTTATATTCATTTTCCTGATTATATTGTAAATTAACTCCCCCCTTACAATTTATTTCAATTAGGCTCCAAATGTGGTCCTGGTCCAGACACTGATATAGGTCAATATATGTCTCTCTCTTTTTAGCCTTTTAATCTTTAGGGGGTCTCTCACTTTCTTCCTTCCCCTCCCTCCCTCCCTCTGTATTATCTGTAAAAGAAACCAAGTTTTTGGTTCTATACAGTTTTCTCTAGTCTGGATTTTGCTACTCACATCCCCATGGTGCCATTTAACATGTTCCTCTCAATCATTTATTTCTTATAAATCAATAATTAGATCTAGAGACTGATCAAATTCAACTTTAGCATTATTTTACTTTATTCGGGGGAGAGGGAACAAGACTATTTCTCCCTCATTAGCTGGGATACTTCTGAAAAGAAAAACTTTCCCAACTACTTGGTGGCCCAGAGACAGAGCACATAGCTCAGCCAGGACAAACGTCTGATCCTTCTCTTTACCAGGTTTAAAATAATGACTTAGGTCCCTGCTACCCTCCAAAGGAAGCCAGTGTTATGGCTTGTTTGGTTTTGTTTTTTTAGAGCCATTGTGCACTTGAAGGTTTAAATAAACATGATGTTACTGATGCTCAAATGATTTCACCTTTCCCTCTTATCGGGTTGGCTCCTGAGTTGTTCTGACCCAGTAGTCCTACCACCCAAGTCCCAAGAGAAGACCAAGTCTCCCGTGGTCTTGGATCGCTTTCACGCTTTCCTGTGTAACAGTATACTCTGGGCCAGTTTTGTATAGTAAGTCATCGATCCCTCTTAGGAGCCTTGTTTTAAGTGGGAAATGGTATGAAGAGAGCACAGTCGGAGCACCAGAGTTGGTCATTGCTATGAGATTATTGTTTCTAGGCCTTTCCAGTAGACAGTTAGAAAAAACTATCTGTCTACACATATACAATACATTATGAGTTTATATCGGTCCTTCGAATTAGCATTCAGGACTAGGACAGTACAAGATTGTTTCTTAGCCTCCTTGATCTTTTATCTGCATCTTCTTTCTCTCACATGGAAGATCCTTGTTCTCGCCCTGGCTGGTGTAGCTCAGTGGAATGAGCGCGGGCTACGAACCACAGGGTCGCTGGTTCAATTCCCAGTCACGGTACATGCCTGGGTTGCAGGCCAGGTCCCCAGTGGGGGACCTGTGAAAGGCAACCACACATTGATGTTTCTCTCCATGCTTCTCTCCCTCTCTTTCTCCCTCCCTTCCCCTCTGTCTAAAAATAAATAAATAAAATCTTAAAAAAAAAAAAGATCTTTGTTCTCAGTGACAATAACATAATTACTCATTTAATCCCTTCATAACACATATAGATTCAGAAAGACATCATACCATCACTAAAATGGTTAATGAAAATAGTTTGGGTTTTTTGGGGGCGGGGCATTCACATTTCCTTTGTTATATTATGTCCCACGATGGATCTACAAATACTTTTGTTTGTACAACTGGGTTTTGCCTAGCTCTCCTGATTTCCAGTCTGGTTCTATCCTTGGGACTTAAGCTTGCCCCACCCTTAGCTGAGGCGTGACATCCTGGCTGCTCATGTCCGGCTCCAACCCAGGGCAGGACCCAGTGCAAACCAGAGAGGTAGCCCAGACCACAGCAGACACCTGACTGCATACCATTCTCTAGAAACTCCACACACTCAGACTGGCTTGGATATGGGCTGGAGAAAGGCCTGACTGTGCCCTGCCCCTTTGGCAATGACTTGGGTGGATTGCTCCTCATAGGTGCCAGGCCAAGAGCTGACTAGTTGCCCCATGGTCCTGCTCACTCCCTCTGAAACCCCAGCATGCTGTGAGACAACGCCTGCCAGGCCAGGCAGGCGCCTGATGTGTGGCTATTGGACAGAAGGAGGTGGTCTGCAGTTCTTTAGGCACCAAAACACTTTCTAATAATAACTTTTAATTTAAAAGTGAAATCAAATCATTTACCTACTTCTCTGTAGTTTTAAAAAATAGTGTTTAGTTATGGAATGAACTCCATAAATAAAACTATATGTTTAAAAGCAGAGGAAATAAATGGAAACACTAATGTACCCATTACTCATACTGAATAATTTAACATTTTCCCACAGTGATGTCAGTTTTCTGCTGATTTCTTTTAACAAAGAAAGAAGGTACTGCTGACACAGCTGAAGAGCCTGATATCAGCCATCCATTCCCCTCCCCTCCCCAGAGGTAATATTGTCCAAACGTGCTGTTTACCATGCCCCTCCTCCCAGGTCTCTACACTATCATCACAGATGCATATCCACAAATTACAGACTCAACTAAGTGTTTTCTCCAATCTTTTATTTTTTTAAAACTCCAAAATTTCTCGGACAGTTACAGAAGAACAATGAAAACCCCTCTGTCTTTCAACTGGACTTACCATCATGATGTTCCCAAATTCGCTTTATGTTTACCTCCCCAGACATATGTGCACACACACACACACGCATGCACTTTTATTTTGGTGAAAGTAATTTGTAGGTATCGTGACACCTTACACTCCGGTACCAGAACATTCTCCTGTATGACCACAACACAACTATTCTCTTGAGAGTTTTAAACACTCACATGAATGGTGCCACAGGTTAGATATTCTATAGCGACTTGCTTTTTCCAATTATAGTCACACTGACTTTTAGAATTTATTCACGTTAATACACATAGATCTGATTAATTCACTGTATTCTACCATGTGTCTATATTGATTTGTCTATTTATATTAACATACTGATGGCCACATGTGTGGCTCCAGTGTATGCCGCTGCGTGCAGTGCAGCGGTGGCACTCTTGCTCGTGGGCTGTGCCGCGTGTAGGAGGTGTGCTGGGTCACCGGATATGCACATCTTCAATTTTACCGGCTATTGCTAAATCATTCCTTAAAGCAGGAATCCTAAGTTAGGCATCACCAACAGCTGTATTCTCAGACTTCAGTTTTTGCCATCTCATTGCTCTTTAAATTAGCACTTCCCTGAAAGCAGAGAACACATTTAACCTTTTCTGAACATCCTATGTCACCATCACGACGCTCCATTACAGGGCACCCTTCCAAGTTATTATTTCATGTCGTTCCCTTAGCCTCGGTGGGCGGCTGCCGCTTAACCTGCAGATGACCAGGCCATCCAAAAACCAAATAGCCTAAAGCCAGTCCGTAAATCCCGGTTCAAGGTTCAGGGACCTTCCTATGGGGAGAAGAGTCGGAATGCTAATAAAAGACCACGTGACCAGTTTTTTTCAGTGTAACAAGCACCCGTTTTAACTAAACAGTCCCTGGTTCTGGACTTTAATGTGTATGTTTGACACCATTAGAAGTCTATTTCATCCCGATGCCAACTGGGGCTCAGAAAGCTGAGCCTGAGTTATCAACGCAAAAGGACACGAAGCAAAAAAGACGCTCACTTCACTATTTAAGAAGTTAGAAAAGTGTAGGCTGCACTTTAGAATATTTCCACCAAAAAGTGGCTGAAGTTAATTTTAGCACTTGGAAAAGGGAGCATTTATTGTCTGGAAAGCCAGAATTCTTAAGGGATAAAAGACACATACATGAAATTGTTTCCCCATAAACACACAGGAAACGCTCCCAGGCACTCTTCTAGGCATGGAGAGAGAAGAGCACCATTTCTGATCCCAAGGGATTCATGATCTAATGGAGGAGACAAATGAGAAAATACGGGTCTGGGTATAACCTGGTTGGTGTGAATTTAATGCTAGCGTAGGGCACTGGGGGGAGGGGCGCACGACTCAGTCATGACCAAGAACAGAAGTTCACGGGCTCCCTTGGTCAAGTCATTTAGGAATCGTTACTGCTGAGTGCAAGTGCCCACAATGCAGAAGCAAGTTCTAAGTCGAAGACATCAGTCTCTGGACATGGTTAGGGCAGGAGGTGTCTGCATCATGCTCCACACGCTCGGGAACTCACCTTCCGAATAGAAGATGGTTAGCCTCTGAAGACCTCTGGGACAATGCGGCCACTGGGAAAGCAACGCTCTCCCCTCCCCAGGGGGCTTCCAGTCATGGGATTAAGGCAGGCTAGCGATTCTCTCCCTCAAGGTGACCTTCTTGTCAGGGCCTTCCCTCTTTCCTCTGGGCTAGAGCTACTCTCTCCTTTCTCAGGTATTCCAGGTGATGTCCTACTCTGCTTTATTAGCCACTTGTCACATGTGTTGTCAGTTCTGCTTCTCCTGTTTGCTCCCCTGCATTTTTAGCTCCTGAGGGCTGAGACCCTATCCTATTCTACTCGGTAACCACAGAAGGTGCTCAGTAATTGTTCAACGGATGGACGATGCATGCACACCAGGCATTCTTCCAAGGCAGACAGGGAGGGAGGGGGTTCATAATGTTGGTCTGATTAATTTCACAACATGCAGGCATTCTAGAAGCAAAAAAAAAAAAAAAAAAGAAAGAAAGAAAAAAGAAAAAAAAGCATGGAAAATGTGGGCTGGTATGTTTGTTTTGTTTTATTTTCTGAAGCAAAACGAAGAGGGTAGGATGAACCGAGTTAATTTAACATCACTAACCACTCACTGGAACTTGTTTGGAATCCAGTTTCCAAAAACTCCAAGCACAGCAGGGCGCGACGTTCCCAGATGGCAAGTGGGCTGTCGGGACTTCATGGGCAACGGAAACGGGCAAATTGCATTTTGCACAGCCACATACCTCCTCAACTGATCCCAACTATTATTTCCGCACCAGTCAAGTAATTCGGGGGTGGGAGTGGGGGTGGATAAAGGTGCCTGGAGCCAGGGTGAGGGGAAGGCTGGGCAGAGGGGCCCCAACGTGTGCACACTTTGTTAGCCGGCTTTCATCCTTTTTGAATAAAATCTGCATTCCTTCTCGCAGAGCAGGGCAGCCCTGAATGTGGTGGACTCAGTGCCCCTCAAGCCAGGCTCCTGCAAGGCAGCTGAACCCAGGCCAGCGTCCGCACAGGAGAAAAAGGGAGATTGTCCCCCTTGCCCAGCTCAAACATTTCATTCTCTTCCTAGGCCTCAAAACCCTAATTTGACCACAAAAACCTGGCCTCTGGTGTTTCTGTTATGAGTATCAGATTCCTTGGCTGAACTTGGCTGTTCACTGCCTGAACAAATTACATTAACAATACAGAGAAATGTATACAGGGCCTTAAAAACACTGCTGAGCAGGGACCAAAACAAAGACGGTGGTGTCCTAGCAACAAACCTACCCCCCCCCCGCCCCCCAGCAGCCTCTGGCCCTGCCAGGGATTGTGAGCCATTGAGCTCCTCTCTCTCTGCAAACAATTAGGGACAGAGAAGTCACAATTACAGATGGGATTTACAGCCAGAGGAGCAATCTATAAATCACGGAGCTCCCACCCCCGGCCATTCCCAGCCAGATAATCAGAGCCAGATGTTCACCACAGCTGCTTTAACGTGGGTACACTGTTGTCCAACTTGACCATGCCCCTACTCGGAGACCCAGCACAGGCTCCAGCCAAAGCGTCCTGCCAAGCCCGAGGGGGCCTCTGCACCCTGGAGCCGGCCCAACTACAGGAAAAGTTCCGTCGTGTGGGAACTGCGTGTAGAGCCACTGCAGAGGTGTGGGGCACTACCACTGGTGAGCCCTGTAGACCCTGGGTTCCCTCAAGCCCTGCACAATTTAGTGACAGTGACAAACATCACTGACACTCATGAGGTACTAAGCACTGAGCCGAGCACAGGTACTTCCCCACTAAAGAACACTTTTAAGATATAACCCAATTCACAAAAAAAAAAAACCCTGAGCCTTAGCGAGGTCAACAGTTTTCTAGGAGGTCAGTGAGGGTAAGCGGCAGAGCAGCAACTCAAAGCTGGGTCAGCCCGACCTTGATGCCCAGTAATCTCATAATAATTAAACTTCAGAACGGAGAGACTCCGATTCAGGACGTGGGACTGGCAGTTTCCAAATTGCTCTCACGGTCAGATTTGGAAAATACTTGTCATTCATTTATTTCTCCATAGGTGGCTGGCCTTTTAACTTTCTGGACTGACCAAGTCCAAGTTTTAGGACCTGGGGCCTGTGGGACAGCAAAATCCGAGCGTGGTGAAATCTAGGCTATTCAAATACCGCCAAGGGGTTTTCTTTACAGACTTCCTTGCAACGCGTATGCTCTGTACCTTTAACTTATTTGTTGAGCTATAACATACATACAAGAGCATGCACACATCTAAACGTACAGCTCCATTAATTTTTACACATATATAAACCCATGTCAGGTCAAGATATGGAACATTCTAGAGGGGTCTTGCATGTGTCCTCCCTGTCAACATGCCCTTGCCCCTAAGGTATCCACTATTCTAACCTGTATCGCCATAGACAGTTTTGCTTGTTTTCGAGCGAAAGGAGTCACACAGTGTGTTGTTGGCATGAAGACATGTTTGTGCAGTTTTGGTTAACTGCGGTGCCAAACCAAGGCTCTCAGATCAAAACTACCGACAACGAAAACGTGAGATGCCACAACTAGTCTCATCAGTGACACCGGCTTAGTGACACTATTCCATGACCTTTCCGACTCCGCTCTGCAGGCCCCTGTTCGTGGTGTCGGGGACACCCTGTCCTCAAGAGGTGGACAAGGCCCTGGCCATCTGTCTTCAAGCACTGCCTGGTAACGGAATCTGGGAGTAACAAGCTGTGTTTACCCCACTTGTCACCCTCATCCTTTACACGCTGACAGCCACCATCTTTCACTCCTCAGGAAGGGCAGCAGGGCACGGAGGATGTGCCTGAGGCTCTTCAGGGCAGGACGAGGATTACTCAGGCTGGAATGCCTGGGTTCCGAGTGCTCTTCAGGTTCAGGTTCAGGTTCAGGCCGCTGAGGCAAAGTGCTCCACTATCGTCCCTCACACTGCTCCCCAACCCCGGGAGGTCCTCACTAGGAGCACCCCACCCTGGCAAGGGGAGGCCACCCGCTTGCCATCCATACATAGCAGGACCCCTGTTGCACTGGGCCTTTCACTCAGCGATCTGGGCAGAAAGCTGTGCGAGGTAGGGGTGAGTTGGAGTCGCAACAAATTTCAGTTGAGATGATGCAAAAAAAGGCTAGCACACTAGGAAGCGATTCTGAGAAAAGCAAACCTACTCCTGACACTGGGAGGGGCAGGGTTTTCTTCTCTCAGCTTTCTCCCAGGTCTTGACCTCCCCCTAAAGCACAGTGCCGTTGACCCTAACTCCCTGGCACTACCCCAATTTCACTTCCCAGGGTGGCTATTTTTAGCTGTACCCAGCACCTGTTTGTTTCCATGACTGTCTTAAAATTCTAAATCTGTGGGCACATTATGACACAGGACACCTCCAAAGGATCTAATGCTACCAGCCGGAAGTGGCGGATCCTTAGGAATGTGTATTCTCATCTAAGTATTTACGACTGACACATACATAAATACGGTGTCCCTACCTTCCAAACATAACAGTGGGGCATGAGAGTCCACAAAGATTATTTTAGGGTATGACCTCCATGTGTGAGAGACAATTGAAGAGGTGTTATTTGGACGTGGAAATAGTGGAATTAGAGCAAATTCTTGATTCTTGGGGCTATGTTTTATCTCCCAGAACTCCCAGAAAATTTCTTGGGACTATGTTTTATCTCCCAGGACTCCCAGAAAATTTCAGAACTTGAAATTGACATAGACACAGGCCATGACCAAGTTCAGCGTTTCAAAGCCCAACACGGTCTCCCATCACTGCCGCCAGGGTTCCCAAAGGAGCTGGGGTCCGTTCTCACAGCCAGCCCTAGAAGCCCGTCCCTGCCCCACATACTGGGAAGCTGGGGGCCTCCCCTTCCTTCTCTGTGTTCTCTGCTTCATGGCTTCTTCTGCGTTTTCGTTGGGCCACCCCACTTCCCTAGTCTCGACCTGTGTACCCGCCTTTCACCTCACTGCCTACCTCACCAACTTCTAAGACTCTTCCATTCATACAGGGGAGGAGTGTTGCCTCTTCTCGTCCAGGGGAGGGGTTCGAAAGGGCAGTCTATTTTCTGATCCTGTAAATGACACAGGAGGGTCTTCTGACTCTGTTTGGATCCCACAGGGACCCCGACCACAGCCTGCTCAGCAGGTTAGCGCTGCGGTCCAGAGGCCTGTGCATGCCCAACCTCAAAGCGAGCTGATCCTTCCATAAGGGCTGAAGATACGGTGTACACCGAGGCCCAAAGCTATTTGCAACTCACACCAAAGCATCTGAGTAGAAAACTCTCAACCAGTGATAAGAGGAGTGAAAAGTCTGCAGCCACTTAAAGTAGCTCACACTTTCCTACATCCCAGCTTTGCTCTTGCTGGTCCCTCTTCCTGGCATTCTCTCTTCCCTCTCCTAGATCAGGTTCAATTTAAAAGAAAAATATCAAGACGCCAGACTGTGATGAGCCTTCCTTCCTGGGTACCGCAGTAAAACACGTGAATGGTTCCCAGGGCCAGACAGAGAGTACTCTTGACAGTAACAGCAGGACAACAATGTCTGGATGCTTCCTAAGAGGCGGGCCCTCTACCCAGGCCTCTGCACGGGCTCACCCAAGGGACAGGCACTGTCACCGCCCAGACCATACAGAGGTCAGGCGCCTGCTCAAAGTCATGCCTACGGCTGAGTGGCAGGGCCAGCGTTTGAACCCAGCCCCCCTTCTCTTTGCCCCAACAGGACACAGCTCTCCAGGAGGGGAGGGCACTGCCCGTGGAGGGGCCGCTGTTACCATGCAGGAATTCGAGCCCAGCTTTGATACACCTGATTTTTCTTCAAGAGAAGCTGGAAGTCTGGATTTTTACATGACCTTTTCTACCTTTGTAAAATCACTACTCCAGCCCCAACCCACATCTGAAAGGGGCTTTGGCCAGTGGGCACAAGTCACGCCCGCTATGAACAACGCATCACGCACCTGACCAGACACTGCTAAGTGGGGGTCTCTCCTTCCGTGGCCTGGAATTATGATTTAAATGTCTGTGATTTCAGGCAGTCCTAAAATTATAAGCTACGTGAGAACAGGGAGCAGGTCTCAGAATTCATCATGTTCTGTGAAATCCCACACAGCCTCTTGGCCCCCTGGGAAGAATGGGAGGGACTCATCTTCACGTGGGAGACCCTACTACACGGCACCACTGTTCTAGAACTTTCCATCTATCAGCTCATTTAACCCTCACTTGCTGAGGTCAGTAGTATTGACCTAGCTGACTCTTTTTAAACTCATGAAGATAGTGAAGGGTTAAGAGGAGTTAAGTCTCTTACTTAAGTCATGGACTCTGGAGGCAGCACCACTCACTCTCCTTTCAGCTCCCGGAGCCACTGTGAATAATTGTTGATATACTCTATCTCGATAGTTCCAGGCAGGAAAATCAATTCTTAAATTAATTAATGAGGGAGCTGTTTATGTGTGAAAGGCTCTCAGTAAATAATAAAGCACTTGGATCCCTGGATACCTAAACTCACAGAGCTCTCAGGGCTGCGTGGTCTGCACCGAAGACTGAGCGCTGCCCTAGAGATAAAGGCTTAGCCCGCCATGTTTACCAAGCCCCTGAGGCAGGTGGGGGAGAGGGGCAGGGGCTGCAGGGAGCCGAAGGGTGAAGGTGTGTGGGAAAAGCAAAGCTCCTCATGCTGCGTGGCAAGAGGCAGTAGAGCAGGGGCGGGACCGGTGTGGACTCCTGGGCTCCACTGCTCACGAACCGTGTGACCCTTGGGCCAGGTTCTTGCTTCTCCACATTTGGGTTTCCCTACCTATAAAATGGGAAGATGAGTATGGTTCTAACAGAGCTCGCTACCTCCCAGGGCCGAGGGGAGGATTAAATTAGTTGGCCCGCATACATTGGCCCACAGCAAGCATGCTGTAAGTGGTGTTATTTGAAACCCCAAGCTGTGGCTCCTTTGTCATTTCCCCATAGAAGGATGAGGTTCTAACAGACGAAGACACAGAGCCGGGAACAACCTGGATGAACTGAGCCCCCTACACTGTCATCTGAGCTTCCTCCGCTGGCCTGGTGCAAACCCTCCCCGCCCTGGAGGAGCCTCGGGATGTCTCATTGTTTATGGTGGGTTTTCACTGGATCCTCTTGGGTTTTCCAGGTAGACAGTATGCAAAGTGATTGTTTTTCCTCTTCCAATCTTTGCCTTGGCTGCCGAGACAATGCAAACCTCCTCGCCCTCTTCCTAGCCCTTTGCACTTGGTCCTCTGCTGAAAAGAGAAGGCCCATCCATCTTGTCCACCTGGCAATGACCCTGAAGCACTGCTAGAGAGGCCTGCCAAGGGGAGAAACTGCAGGGCTCCAGCAGGGCCTGTGGCTGTGCTAGGCAAGACCTCCCCAGCGTGGCTGGCAGCGCCCAGGAGAAGCTAGAACGGAGACAGGGACACTCAGCAGGTTTGGGAAAGGGAGCAGGCAGAAGAGAGGGCCTCTCGAGGGGCAACAGGAGAGGTAGAGCTAGGGTCCCTCTGAGGAACCAGGAAAGGCCATATTATGGGGAGTGCCCCCCATGAGGCCTGACACAAGGCTAGGACTGGAAAACTGTCAGAGTTGGCTTGCGAGGTTATGTCCTGTCCCCATAGGCACAAGCTAGGACAGGCTCCTCTAGGCCCTCCTCCAGAGCTTTGTGTATATGGAGCTCCAAAGGATGGACTTTCTTACCAAGAGACACACATGTCTCAGATGAAGGTCGCTTCAAGAACGTAAACAGTTTCCTGACTCATTAATTTCCTGACTAATTTCCCTGTCTGGAACCACGCTACATCGGCTAAGTTAGATTCCTTACTTAGGAATCTAAGTAAGATTAGGCATACAGGACGCATCTCGGGGGAGGGGAGAAATCACCCCACAGTTTGAAGTGCAGTATTTGCAGCAGCAGGTTTCTGCGCAGAGGCACTGCTCCCCATCTGCAGAGCCTGCTCCCCTGGGGGACGGCCCTTCAGTCCCAATGCTGCACTTCTCCTCGGGAGGACCCAGCAGTGTGCATCTCGACAAGTACCCAGGAGACTCTGAAGCAGAGCTCTGTAGAGCACTTTTTGAGACTCGCTGCCCTAATGCATTTTGAAGCTTCTGAGCCTCCTCCTTGTAGTTCCCCACTCCCTCTTCTGACCCAAGAAGCCTCTCCGGACATTCAGGGCATGAGCAGCTCCTGTTAGGAGCACCGGCAATGGCAGCTACAGAACAAGAGGCAGGCTTGCCAGCCACTCCTGGCACTGCACCCCCTCCCTCCACCCCCCCGACCCCCGATTGTGGAGCGTGGGAAAGGGCTGCAGAACATCCAGTTGAGCCCCCGTTTCATTCATGTACCCAAACAGGACAAGTGCCAATGGCCTCCTGTGCATCTGTGTTCACAGCCGCCAGCAAAGGAAGGTGAAGATGTCACTTGGGTCCCTACGCCCCGCGAGCCCTTCACTGCAGTCCCCAATCACGTTCCTCCTTTGGGCTGCTCCTGGGGACTGACTCCTTATTCATGATCTAGGTAGGCCCTTCCTGGGTGGCCCGCCTGCTCTCTGATCTGGATGTGGACATTCGCCTGACCGACTTGGGGAAACTCTCAACATCAGACTACCCTGTCTTAATGGGGCAGCTTTTAGATTAAGAGAAATATTGGACCCCGTTACTCATTCAATGACTACTGTAAAACTCTAGAAAAGATGCACAGCAAAAAAAGATGACTGACATGCAAATGCAGATAAACCTGCCAAGCCCAGACTCTTCTGAAAAGTAACTCTGCTCTTCTTAATTTCATACTGACTCCTAAGGAAAAGAAAAACAAAATCAATTTTTTATGATTCATCACTCCCTCAAGATAAGACAAACGGGACTAAAGATACAAAAACTGTGAACATCTTTTTCTTTTCTTCCTAGAATTGTCCCTTCCACAAAAAAGGCAGCTCCTACCAGTCCAGCGGCTCCCCCTCCACTGGACTTGGAGTATTCAGCTCCAGATGTGTGGCAAAAACGAAAACTGTGTATGACAAGATAAGCACATACCTAGAAATCAGCGTGAAAACGCAGAATGGCAAGAATTTAGCTTTTCTGCCATGAATTAGATATGGCTCACTCCCTTACTTCCTTCAGGTCGCTGCTCAAACTATGAGGCCTTTCCTAACACCCACGTACAATAGCCACCGTTTCCTCTCTGTACCCCTTGCTCTGATTTATTCTCTTCATCACCCCGTGACACATTGTCTCAACCTGACCAGAGGGCAAGCAGCTTGAGAACTGACATTTTATTCATGGCGATCTGCCCAGTACCTCGGAAGCGCCTGTCATGTCACTGAACTCAAGTATTTGTTCAGTGAAGGAGCCCATCCACCTGCCCATCTGTCTGTTAGTCCATAAGCCCACCAAAATATCTACGTAGCATTTAGTGAATGCCAACCATGATCTAGCCGCCATGATGGATGTTCTATAAACGGGTAGAAGACAATGGACATGGCTTTTGCTCTTGGAGAGACAGATACCAGGAGAATGTGTGTATACAAAATACAAAGTACGTATGAGCTAAGGAGAATGGGCAGAATGCTGTGAGAAAGGAAAAGGAGGGGCCTGTTTAAGATCAGGGGCAAAGGGCGGCTCTCCTGAGTAAGTGACATTTAAGCTGAGACCTGGAGGCTAAGAAGGGGCTTCCAGATGAAGAGTGAGGCAGACAGGAAACAGGCGGGAAGGCCCGGGTGGTTGGGAATGAGGGTGAAAGCAGCATGAAAGCCACAGAGGAGTCAGACCACACTCGGTTCCCCTCACCATGGTGACAAGCACACGGCAGACAGGCCAGTAACCTGACATCGAATTGGTGACAATCAAGCATCCACTTTGTTTACAAGATTTATAAACTCAACGAATAGACAACTTAAATGTCCACTCCCACACCAGTTACAGGGGTACTAAGAGTAATTATTAAAATACAGGTTAAAATCCCCATTTGTTTCTTTACCGATGAACACGCCTCTTTAAACACCTGAGCAGACCTCGGTAGCAGTAAGTACAGCCCAAACGTTTTTGGCGGCAGAATGCCTACCACACAGCCCCTGACACTGTCGTTCACAATGACATTCTGACTAGAGTCAGTATTCGCCCGCAGGGGACTGGATTTAATGCGCGCTGTCCTTAAGACAAATCCTTAGAGGACTGAATTTTCTATTAGAGCGATAGATCTTGTGTAAGTTTGCTTCTTAGGATTTATTTTCTCCTCCCAAACTTACAATACAGGAAACAATTGTATGCTGCATAAAACAAATCAGGGTCTCCTTGTTGAACTGTATGTAAGCTCTTTGAAAGGAGGCATCATCTCTGGATTCCCAGCACTAAGGGCAGTGCCCAGCCCATAAGAGATCCTCAAAATGAGTTTCAGTGAAATGATCGGGGGGCGGGGGGGCTCAATTTAAAGATTTTGCTAGTCTAGTTTAGCACAAGTCCCACCACCAACCCCGTGTCCTTCACAGGCTACCTGTAGGGTCACAGGCTCTGGAACTGACTTTCCAGAAAATTAAGTAAAACGATGATCTATGAAGAGTAGCTGTTCTGAAGCATGGGACTTGGCAGTCAATCAGTAAGTGGCTGGGGTTATTGGTTTGTCCCTAAAATACAAGCAGAACCTTCATTGTTCATGTAGCTTTTGCACTGTCATCTTAACTGTCTTTTATCAGAATGTTAACTTGGCACAGAGCCACTAACCCATTGACACATTCTGTGGTCACTTGGCCCCACAGGGCCAAGGAGAACGGCAGAGCCCGCCTGTCAAAAACCAACACAAGAGGTCTTAGGAATAAAAGGGCCATCAACAAGGCAAGGTCAGTGTTGTGTGGGTGAAGAATGGCCAACACCCAACTTCTCCACAAGGTAGGTGGCACCCCGGCAGGTCAGGCACTGTCCTAGGCATGGCCACTGTCCCAAGCCCCTCCAGGCAGGGAAAAGGGGCCCGGCAGGAGGGAGTTAATGCCCCCCATGGCTGAACACTCACTTGGCACCATCTTTCTTTGTCAATGATAAAAGGTCGGCTCGTGAGTGACAGATGGACATCATACCAAGAAAAGAAGTGCCCATCAGATCTTGGTAATAAGGCTCTGGAGAAAATATCCAAGTAGATGCAATCCTTATCAATGACCTATTCAAATGGTAACATCAGATTTTCACATACATGCACTGTTTTAAAAGTGCACGGGAGCGGAGAAAACCAAACGAACAGATGTGAGCAAAGGCATTAGCTGACCGGCACTCCTCCCTGCTGCCCCCAGAGTCCACCAACCCGCCAGTCTCCCAGAACGCAGGCGCACACGGCAACCTATCTGCACGTGAACCCCTCGTTTCAAGACTCTAAACACTCACCCTCTAGTTGACCACAGGCCTCACAGGTATGGTGCCACCACCTCAGGAAAACAAAAGCTTGTAACACACCTTGCTCTGCACCGTGAAAGAAATCGGGATGGACAATAAACTACCCTTCAGGGATGTGTGTGTGTGTGTGTGTGTGTGTGTGTGTGTTTAAGATTTTCTTTTAAAAAATCCTACTGTTTTTCAATTTATAAAGTCGATATATATATTTATTATTTCAAAATAATCCAAAACACGATAGTGAAGGATAAAGGGGGCCAAAATCTATGGTGACGGAAGACGATTTGACTTTCGGTGCTGGGTACACAATGCAATCTTGTACAGATCATGTTTCATAAAAATGCACACTTGAAACCTATATGATCTTTTTAATCAATGTCACTTCAATAAATTTTTAGAAAGAAAAAATAAAACAAGCCAAAAATTACTCAAATTTAGAAAATGAAAAGTTCTCCTAAAACCGTTCCACACTTAGTTTTCTATGCAGAGAATAAAAAGGAAAAAACAAAAAAACAAAAACCTATGTAAAACCTTTCTTACAAAGCTTTTATTCTGCTTATAAAGAAAAGCAAAAAACGAGGTATAATTTCTGCCCATTGCACTAGTTGAAATAGAAAAAGGTCGGTCAGGGTACAGTCGATGGTATCACACCCCAGGAGCCACTGCCGAATCCTACGTTATGAGAATTTATGACCACGCTTCCTCCTAAGGGTTTTGTAGTTTCACCTCTTACACTGCAGGTCTTTGCTCAATTTTAAGTTAGTTTTCATATATGACATGAAGTAGATTTCATTACCCTCCAAAATTAGGGGTCCAACTTCATTCTGTGCAAGATGATTTTATAATCTTAGCAGGTTATGAGATGTGGGGGCTCCAGCCCCTCACTGTCACGGTGAAGAAGTTGAGATACTTCATGGTTTCAACTGAGGGGCAAATACGGACCCTACAGACCAATAGGAACCTAAAATACTTCCCTTATGAAAGGTTCGAGTGGATTCTCCACGGTTTCAGTGAACTGTAATGGCATTTGTAACATTTGGGAGCTAGAACTTATCTCTTACACATTATGTATATTTTAATACTAGATCAACTAAAATGAGAATACTAAATGTCCCATGCCCTACTACAGATGAAATGTCAACTCAGTATCAGATTTTTAAAGACATTACATTTTGAATAGATAGTTGAGTATTTGAAATGTGAGTTCAGATGATGTATACATCAGACTCAAACTAAATGGAAAATTGCCATGAAAGAAAATTAATTCCAAATGGATTCAAAACTTAGGAGGTTAAAAAAAAATAAAAAGACACTTTTAAAAGTTTGGTTAGAGTATTGTTCCAATCATCAAGGTCACGGGCTTGAGCCCAGGTAAGGGCACCTATGGGAATTCTTGTATGAATGCAAAAGTAACTGGAAAAACAAACTGATATTTCTCCATCCCTCCCCCTTCCTCTCTCTAAAATCAATCAATAAATTTATTTTTAAAGATGCTAAAGCATACTATAAAGCTCCAGAAAGGAAGATGATATGATAAGAGACCAAAGGAACAGAACAGAGAACTCAAACAGGCTCAAGCACATAGAGAGGAAAAGACGGTTTGGAAGTGGGGAGTTTGATCCCTTCCTCATGCCATGCTCAAGTTCACCAACTGGATTAAAGATTTTATTTCATCCTGCTTTTTACACTTACAAGAGAAATGCATGCTAACTGTTTAAACATTCCAACAATACAATGAAATTCTATTTTAAAAAAAAGACTGTGTTTATTTATTTTTAGAGAGAGGGGAAGGGAAGGAGGGAGAGAAACATCAACGTGTGGTTGCCTCTTGCACACCCCACACTGGGGACCTGGGCTGCAACCCAGGCATGTGCCCTGACTGGGAATCCAACCTGCGACCTTTTGCCTCTCAGTCTGTCACCCAACCAACTGAGCCCCAGCAATCGGGGCTGAAAACCCAATTTTAAAATATCATAGACTTGCCCTGGCTGGTGTGGCTCAGTGGATCGAGTGCCAGCCTGAGAATCAAAATGCTGCAGCTTTCATTCCCCATCAGGGCACCTGCACAGGTTGTGGGCCAGGTCCCCACTTGGGGGGGTGTGAGAGTCAGCCATTAACGTTCCGTTCCCTCTCTTTCTCCCTCCCTTCCCCCTCTTTCTAAAAATAAATATTTTAAATATATATCAAAGACCTGAATCAACTTTTTTCTAAAGAAGACATACCAATGGCCAATAAACACATAAAAAGATGCTGAACATCATCAGCCATCAGAAAAATGAAAGTCAAACCCACAATGAGACAGACACCAGTTTACACGCACTAGGACGGCTACAGGCAAAAGGACAGACAACAGTAAGTGTTGCCAAAGATGCAGAAATAGGAACCCTCTCGCACTGCTAGTGGCAACATAAAACAATGCACTCACTTTGGAATACAGCCTGGCAGTCCCTCAAACATTCAGTTACCACACGACCCAGCAATTCTTGTCCTAGTTATATACTAGATAACAGAAAATATATGTGCACATAACAGCACTATCCATAATAGCCAAAATGTGACAACAACCCAAAGGTCCACTGACTAATGAATGGATAAACAAGTGGTATATCCATATAATGAAATATTCATTCAGCCATGAAAAGAAATGTGCACTGCCCTGGCTGGGTTGCTCAGTTGGTTGGAGCGTCGTCTGTACACCACAGAAGATTTGTGGGTTCAAATCCCGGTCAGGGCACATACGTAGGTTGTGGGTTATAATCCCTGGTCAGGGCGCATACAGGAGGCAACCAATCAATGTTTCTCTTTCTCTCTCCCTCTCTTCCTCTCTCTCTAAAATCAATAAACATATCCTTGGGTGAGGATTAAAAAAAATAGACATGTGTACTGATTCATAAAGCAATGTGAATAAACCATGAAAACTGTATGCTAAGTGAAAGAAACCAGTCACAAAAGACTAAGTGTTGTATGCTTCCATTATACGAGACGCCCAGGATAGGCAACTCCAGAGACCTAAGTATTAGTGGTTGCCAGAGGCTGGAGGGAGGAGACCGGGGAGAGGGACTGCTAATGGGGGAGAGCTTCTTTTTGGAGCGATGAAATGTTTTCGGATTACAGTGGTGGTGGAAGCATAACTGTGAATACCCTAAAACCACTGAGTCGTTTAGATAAACAAAAGGGTGAATTTTATGTATGTGCATTATATCTAAATAAAATAAATAAAATATATTTTAAGCCACTAAAGACGTAGGGGAAAAATGATTGCACAGTATTTCTGGAAATAAACCTGAATCTTTACTCCAACTGGCACACTCTGAACAGTGCTCCCAACCCTGGCTGCCCCACAGAATCGCCCCGGGAACTTTTAAAAACACACAGATGCCTGGACCTCCTTCCCAGAGATTATGATTTAATTGGCCTGGGGTGGGGCTTGGGGACTCGTGTTTTTCAAAAGTTCCCCAGTTGACGCTAATGTGCAGCCAGAACTGAGAACTGCTGCCCTAGAATCTGAGCTTTTGAAAGAGTCCCTGGTGTTGATTTAGATATCTGTTATTTTATCCTTTCTCATAAACATGAGACACACACAATTTTAAATGGCTCCCAGTTTCTGGCTGTTAGAACTGGGATTTTATTTTGCTGTCTCTTCCACGTTTTTTGACAAAAAGATCAGCAGGTTGCCATTTTAGACACAGAGCATCTGAAGCACAAAATGGCCAAGACGCACAGGGAGGCTGCTGCCGTCAGCTGGGGGAGGGTCAGATTACACTCGGCCCCCGGGAACCTCACGCACTTCGGTCTGGTTCCTCCAGCTGAACCGCTGGGAGCACCCACGCAGCACGCGTGGCGCGGACGGGCAGGCGGCCTCGGGCACAGCGGGCAGAAAGGCTGGGTGAGGCCTCAGTCAGGAAACGGCCGCCTCGTGAGCCCACTGGCTTCCCCTTGGACTTGGTAAAATGAATGGAACCACCCTTCCACCTCCCTCAACTCGCAAGTAACAAACCTGTTTTCCTGACAGGGCTGGGAAGCCACGGTTGATCCCACCTCCTCCTCTCAGGTAGGCCACCCCCAGAGTGCTCACTCATCTAGAACACCGCTTGTCCGATTGCCACCATTTTCCTCCGAGCTGGTGAAACCCACATGGGGTCTGCATTAGCATCCACGTTCACTTCGGAGCCCCAAAGCTGTTTCCAATTGGCAGCGTCAGGGCCAGTGCATGTTGTTCATTAGTGTATTTGCGGGAGGCTGTCCGAGCCCCAGTCCAGCGCTGCCTGTGGGAAACTTCCCCCCAGAAGGCCCCTAAGCCCAGAAGGGAGGGCGCTACCAACACCTCTCCCTCGCTCCTGCTCCGCGCTCCTTCCCCGGTACTTGAACACACACAGGCAGCGTTGTTTGGGTTCTGGTTTTGTTGCGTAATCTCTCAAAGATTTTCTCTGCAGTTCCCTGGCTCCTCAATTCCACTTTCTCTCTCACTCAGCTGTTTTATAAGTTGAATTCTAATCTGGGTTTCTTCACAAAGTCGCCTTTGACTAAACGATAATAAAACCCCAAACGGGAAATTCAGGAGTAGTGGAGATGCCACGTGACTGTAACCTAAGGTTGCTGGTCCACTGGATTTGGTTTTCAAGCTTGTGTACCACCTGGGGGCTTCGGTCCCACCCGCCTTTCTGGCAATAAAGACAGTCTTTGTCTGTCTTCACGCTGAGTATCTTTGGCTCGAACCTTTAGGAGGAGCCTTGAAGACAGCCTTACACGGCTCTAGAACCGCCGCAGACCAAGCTCTCTAGTCTGCCTCCTTGCCCAAGGCCCGGGGCAGAGGCACCCAGCTCTGCTCACCGAAGGGGCCGCTCTGGCCCCAGGCAGGCTCCCTCACAGAGCTCTGCTTCGTACCTGCTCCCAAACCAGGCCGGGCCCCAGCGCTGCATAACCAGGAGGCTGCTCAAACTGTCCCTGCAGGAAACCTTTCTGTTAATGAGCATACAAATCCTTGACATAAAAATCTGATAAATCAACAAGAAGAACAGAGGTATTTTGCTGTATCCTGAAACCCGTGGTTACGGTTGAGGGCTGTCTTACATCGGCCGCATCATCTGGTAATTGATTCCTGAATTTTGTTTTTAATTGCAGAGAACTGAGAAAAATCTTGATTTCCACAGATAAGTGGTAGCAAATGCTAACGGGCTTTTAGGAGACTGCCTTTTTATCTTCGGATGGTCTCTAGTTAAGGTGGCGTTTCTTGCCTTCCTCTCAGTACTGTCCCCCTCAGGAGCCTTGGTGAACATTTTTGCCTGACTGTGCTCTGCCCTCTCTGTCAAATCTTAATACCACAGATGTCCTGGGCGTGGACAGTGACCTCCTGCAGGGCCGCACACCACGGTCACGGCTAGACTTTTTGGGTCCCTTTGGGGACAATACCACTCTGGTTGAGAATGCATGAGATCAATGAATCCAACGCTTGAAATAGTTGTAGAAAACTTTTGTTTCAAAGTAGAATCACTAACATAATGTTAGAAACAACAATGGACAATTCTTAGGGTAATTGTTTGTCAGAGTCCTTCCTAAGCATTTTACCTATACTGACTCACACAAGCCTCTCAGAACTATTACTATTACCCTCATTTTAAAAAGAAAGAGGCACAGCGAGCTTAGATGACCTGACCAAGTCCACACGGGTGGCACACAACAAAGCGGGGAATCGGGTCCACAGGCCACACCCACACCACTGGGCAACCCCACCTTCCCACGCCACTGAACAGCTCACTGCTCATTTCCTTATCACAAATACAAAAACCAAGCAGGATGCATCTAAAACTTACGATAAGCCTGAAACCAGCCACCCTAACACACTTCCACAAAGCACAACATTAGCAAACTGGCCGCTGAGCCATGAAGACACCCCAGCCAGGCCCACCAGGGGCACACATGAGCATCTGGATAATGGCGTGACGGGCTGTGCACGCCTGAATATTTAGCAAAAATGGTGCCTGGCTACAAGCGTCCTAACCAGCGCCACCAGGACACGAAACGCCAACCCAGGCTGCAAGTGGCGGGGGACTTCCCTACACCCCAGTGTGAGCCACCCCAGCAGCTCCGGTTAGGGACCGGTGTCTCCCGTGTGTTGAAATGTGGGACATTAAATCAGACGTGTTTTATTTTGGTCGCATGTTTTTGCATGGTGAAAACAATTAAAAACAAAATCAAGTCCAACATTCGAGAAACCCCCAAAGTGCTGGACCCATAGTAGAGAATCACCCAATGACCTTCCTGGGCTCCCTGGTCTGAGGGTGCCGCTCCCACAGTTGAGACAGCCTCAATCCAGCCTCCTGCAGGGTCCCAGCACAGGGCTCCTGCTGCGGCCTCCCACTCCTGCCCCTGACCTTTCAGCCCATGTCCCTCAGCCTTCCCCCCGCCTCCTAAAGACCCAGTCAGCACCAGTTCTTTCGCTCCCGAGGTGATTCTGGTGCGCAGAGGCCTCAAGGCTGCCTTCTAGGCCTGTTTATCGTCCCCACTTGAGAAGGTACCCCAACTCTGAGCAGGGTCAAGTCCAGCCAGTCCAAGTCCCTGACTTGCACCTGAAAAAAACACCATTTTTATGCCTGTTCTTTCTCCCTGCCACTCTCAAAGAGGGGAGAGCTCCTAACTTCCCGCTTATATGCGTGCATTGTTACTTTCTTCTCATTCATCTCTTACTTCCCGCATGCCTACTATGTGCCAGCAACTGGGGAATCCAAGCAGATAAACACGGAACACATACTGTTCTAGCATTTCACAGCAAAAAAGAACAGGGGCCCAATTTAGGGCGGGGTGGGCGAGCAGAAACTGAGGAGTGAGGCTCAACATTCCGGGCAGAGCAAACACCAAGCAGGACCCCCTGGGATGGTGGGCTTGGGGCCACCTGAGAGCAGGCCCCTGAGAAAGAGGCAGGGGCTTGCTTCCCCCTCCCCATCCAGGGAGGCACAGTGAAATCACTGCAGTTAGGGGAACGGGCGGGGAGGTGAGAATGCCTCCCTCACTGCGACTTGGTTTCCTATCTGTAAATCAGGAACAGTCAGAAAGAACTGTGATCCCTACGCCAGGTTCGGGTGGGGATGCGCGCAGCTATCCTCTAGATGCCGTGATGCTTGCCCTTGCCTACATGCTGGGCGTCCACCCGACTGCCAGAGCTCCCCAGGCGATTCCAACGCACGGCTGAGGTGACAGCTGCTGCCGCCCAACATGGGCAGAATGAATGGCTCAAAAAATACAAGCTGTTACCAGCAGTGGGGTCTCCAGTCCTCCCTCCCACCCATCTTTTTTTTTTAAAGATACGTTGATTGATATTAGAGAGAAAGGATGGGGGAGGGAGAGAGGGGGAGAAAGAGAGATTCATTGATGTGAGAAAGAAACATCAACTGCTTGCCTCCTAGACATGCCCCGACCAGGGATCGAACCCCCAACCTTTTGGTGTACGGGACGACACTCCAACCAACTGAACCACACCAGCAAGGGCCTTCCCACCCAACTCTGAAAATGCTCAAGCTCCCAGTCAAAATCATCTCTTAGGCCTTCTACCGCACGCCCACACTGGCAACTTCTGTGACAAAACTGTAAACCATGCCTGACAGCGAAATTCATAGAGATACAAAGAGGGAGGAATGGAGAATTACTGTTTTTTTAAGAAAAATATTATTGATTTTGGAGAGAGGGAGATGAAAGGAGGGTGGGTGGGAGGGAAAGGGAGAGAAAGAAACACAGACTTATTGTTCCACTTATTAATGTATTCATGGGCTGACTCTTGTGTGCGCCCGGACCAGGGGTCACACCCGCAACCTCGGCGTATCAGGAAGGCGCTCTAACCGACTGGGCCACCGGCCAGGGCAGGAGCTACTCTTCAACGCAGACAGAATTCTAGCTGGGAAGGCGAAGCCCCGGACATGGATTGCGGTGACAGGCTCATAGCGACATGAATGTACTTAACTGTACACCCTTAAGAATGGGGAAGATGGTAAATTTTACATTGTATCTATTTTGCCACATTTTTAAAAAAAGCTGCTAAAAGTACTGTTTATATTCAAAATGTCTTTCGGTCTCCGCATGAAACAGGCATGCCTTGGAGGCTGCAAGAAAGCCAGGGGTAATCTTTTTGCTGGTGGAGGGTCTTCTGTGAAGCACAATAAAGCGAAGAGCAACAAGATGGGGTATGTGAGTGGAAGGGACAGTGTTAACCTGAAAAATAATTAAAAGAATTCATTGACATTCTTCCATTTCTAAGAATCTATTCAACAGAAACAGCGCATCTGTGTAGAGACACATGTGTAAGTATGTCCAGTGAGGCATGCTGAAATGGGACAAAAAGCATAAGTGACCTGAAAGTTCATCACTGGGGAAGTGGTTAAAAGTCAAGATCCATCTTAGGGATTCTCTGTAACCGCGAAGAGCGAGACAGTCTGTTTCTGCAGACGCTGCCGGCTCAGAGGAGGAATATCCTGCTTCGGGGAGAATTTGGCCCTGGGGCGCCGGGACTCCCTCCCCGCGTTATCCCGCCCCTGTGGGTCCTGGTGAGGGGCAGGGGCCACCCCCGTCT
Organism: Micronycteris hirsuta; assembly: GCA_004026765.1. Lineage (NCBI taxonomy): Eukaryota > Metazoa > Chordata > Mammalia > Chiroptera > Phyllostomidae > Micronycteris > Micronycteris hirsuta. Next base: position 79,693 of record PVJI01000537.1, read on the forward strand.
CTGAAGCTGCAAACACGGCGGCTCTCTCACCGTTCCGGTTGTGGCACAGTTGTGGCCAGGGTCTGGGCTGCTGCCTGGATCCCACGGTCTGACTGCGCGGCCTTCCCAGAGTCTGGCAGCCACCCTGCTGTCCCTTCAAGGAATTCCTTTCTGCTGTTATCAGTCAGCTGACTGACATCTGTTGCTTAGAACCAAGAACCCTACTGATAAAGCTGTTCAGATCAAGACTCTGGCTGTTAAAGAGAAAACAGGCCCTTATATGTCGACGGATCATGAAAGCTAACATTTCCTGAGTCCTCGTTCTGTGCAGGCACTGGTCTAAGCTCTTTTCTGTACCAACTCATTGAGTCTCCACAACCCTACCAGGCCTCTACCATCACTTCCATCTTCTAGATGAGAAAAGGAAGGCACGGAAAACGGTAGGTAGTTTGTCCAAAGTTATGAAGTTCGTAGGCAGTGGAAGTGGTTCAAGAACCCACAGTCCCAGCTTCAGGCAAAGAGGACAATGCAGACACTTGGGAGAAGGACACGGGGGACCAGCTGTCCACACTGGCTCCCTCTGGGGTGGGGCTGGGGTGGGGCTGAAGGAGACCTCTGATGTGTGGATATTTTGCAACAAGAACTACTCATGGGCTACTTTCAGATAAAGCAATGTTTCTGTAGGATTAAACTTGAACCTGGGTGCTGGCAAACTAAAGGCCCTTGCAGTTGAGACTCCACTGCCCCTCCCCCACCCCCGGAAAGACTTGAGGATCCAGCTCAAGTCTGTCCTCACACCTGAGTCTTCCTCCTGGTCCACTCCCGGGTGTCTCCTGTGACGCAGCACACTCGGCCGGGTGAGGAAACCACAGAAGCTATTACCCTGCGCTCATGGGCACCTGAGAGCCCAAATTCTACACGACACTCCTCCAGTCTGACTGTCCTTAAAGGACCCTGTGGTCCTGCTCATTGTCATAAGCTCCTCTGACCTCTCTACCGACCCATTTTCACTCTCCAAGGCCCAAATTAGAGCCATTTCTCCCGGCAGCCTGGGTTTCTCCCTTCCCTGCCCTCCTCATTTCTGGAGCGCAATCCCTCCGTCGTCGCTGGTGCAAAGGTACCTCCCCCGCCAGGGCCATTTCTTTCTGTCTATTCACCCTCTTCTCTTTTACTCCTCATCCCTCCACTCCTCGGGTCACCCCTGGGCGCTCACCTCCGGCCCCTCACACTAATCCCCCTACCACACACAGGTCTTTCTGGAAACACCGTGTTGATGACCAGTTTCTTCTGCTCCAACTCTGATGAACAACTGTTCTTTTCACGTGAGCCACAGCCACATGAGGGTTTTAAAAAATCTTTTTAATTTGAAACCATTTCAAACCTACAGAAAAGTTCTAATAGTAAAATGAACTGCCTTCACCGAAGTACCTCAAGTGTTAACATCTAATTTGCTTTAAACTTCTCCCTGCATAGTTTTTTTCCTCAACCATTTGAGACTAAGTTGCACACAAGATACCTCTTCACCTACAAATGCTTCAGTGTGCACTTCCTAAAAAAGACATTCTCTTACGTTACCGGTTTAATTACCTGATCAGGAAATTAACATCGATACAATAATATCATCTAATCTACAGACTTTATTCAAATGTTGCCAATGGTGCAGGAGCCAATCCAGCTGAACACTGCTTAGACTGAATCTATCAGCTTCCAGTCATGTCTGGAACCTTTGATCCCATCTGTGGAAAGAGTCCTGGATAGAGAACTGCCCCATCCACCAAGAGTGGACAAGTCACTCTCCTCTCTGGTCTCCACGCTCCATCACCCATGAGGATAAAAGGACAGAACATCCCGACTACTCCGTTTCTCGAAGGCGACCACCCAGTGGGGTTACAGCTACTGTGGCAACCTTCAGCTTCCCCCAGGCACAGTCACCTTCATTCAGCTGGAAACAGGAGCTCACTTCACGGCGTGATTACCAGGTGTGAGAGCCCAGCACGTTCTATACACGTCACCTCATCAAAGCCCCACTGTTTCCAGATGAAGAAACTGAGTCTGTGGGGGTTAATTTGCTCATTTTGCAGATGAAGAAACTGAGTCTGTGGGGGTTAATTTGCTCCAGGTCTCCAGTGCTTACACTCAGGATTAGAAATGAGGGCAGAAAACACACCTTGTCATCACAGTCCTGCCGGTCTCCTCTAGGCTGAAATGAGGCCCCTAGATCAGAAGGAAACAGAAGCTCCAAAAGAGACCACTGGGCCACAGTGGCCACCAGGCACAGGGCTCACATGGCCGCGTGACCCTGGATGCTCTGGTCTCATGCAGCACAGTCCCCTCAGTAGAGAAGCGGCTTCTGCAACCACAGTGAAAGCAAATCTGCACCAAGTTCCATGCTGCAAACTGTTTTCTCTTTGTGGCCAGGAGTTCAATTTTTGTCCCTATGCTACGAACTCTTTCTTTATGGAGCTGCATATGAGGTCTGGTCCCTTTGTAGGACATGGCCACAGTCAATGATGAAATCGACCTCTCAGGCACTAAATAACTGAATACTGAGCACATACTATGTGTCAAGCGCTGACTAACCCTCTGCAGGGTGACATCCCATTTAACCACTGAGTTCTGTGACCGGCCCCGAGCGGAGCTGACCCCGGACCAGGTCCGTGCGAACTTACGTGGCACCTGAACCTTACAAGAGAAGCTGTGGGGGCCAGGGGCTTTAAAGCCAGCATCTCCTTAAGTAGCTCCTCATCCCTCCATGGAGCTAATCCACTCGTACCTTCTGGGTCGCGACCAGCTCCCCAGGTTACGCGACACTGGGCAAGCTCTTTTGCCTTCTGTCCTCATTACAGAGGCTGCCGCCACTCTGGCCGCCGGCAGTTTGGAAACTGCTTCTATGTTTGTGTGTCACGTTTCCCCAACTAAATTGTGAGGCTCTCAAAGACTTCTTAAGATGTCTACTTTTTGAATGCCGTGGCCCCAATGAAGGTGTGTTTCCTTTTCTTCCTCTTTTCTTAACACCTAAAACTGAGGTAGAAACTAGGACAACTCGGTTCTCTACACCAGAGAAACGCCGGCGGCAGCCCTCACCTCAGCCCCTCGGAGCTTGGGCCCTTCTCCCCACTGGAGCTCTGCCACTCACCTGGGAAGCCACCCAGGTATTCCACCTGTGAACGCTAATAGTAATTCTTCCCACTGTACAGTGCCGAAAGCACTGTACGGCTTATGTGTATACATGCCACAAATATGTGTGTGCAAGTCTACGGCTTACGTCAAATGAAGTGAGGACACAGCCAGAGCGGAGAGGCGGAGGTTTCAAGGGTGCTGGCTGCCGAACAACACAAGCTAAAGGGAGCCACGTCCATGCTCCCAAACCCACACCCGCCAAGTGGTTCCAAGTCAGCCCAAGGTGCTGACCCTTCCGGCAAATGGAAGGCCGAGCTCTGCAGAGGCCTCAGGCACTCCCCACACAGCCTTTCAAATTCCGGATGCGGGCCCCTGGCCGGCAAAAGGCCACTCCGTGGCCACGTCCCACCTTGAACATGTCCTCTGTCCCTTCAGGGTCAAATCTACTGTTCTTCCAAACATGAGGTGACCACTTCTTTCAGTGGGCTGCCCAACCCTCAGGGGGGCCCATGCCCCCGGGAGCCGAGCACACCATAGCCCCTTCGAAGGCCTGAACAGTGAAGTGCATCGGTGCACCCTGGGCCTGAGCGGGAGGGGCAGCAACTTAGTTCACTCAGTCACCAGCGCTAATTGAGTACCTCAGGTGTGTAGGACTCCGAAGACAAAAAAGACAAGATCTCTACTCTTAAGCAGGGCATCAGATGGGCGGTATGCAAAGCTAAAAGCCGAAGGTCAGAGTCAAAGATAAGCTAGTGCAGGCCCAAGCCTGCACATTCCTTCCTCCCCGTACGGTATTCCCATTCTACCCCTCCAGAGCCCCCAAGTGCATAGAACGAAGGAGCCCCAAGTGACTGTCCGGAGTCACCCCTCTGGGCTCACTCCTAGGCCCCGGGGCTCTGCCAAACAATCGGGGGCTTCTGGAAGCAGGCCGAGCAGGCACATTCTCATGTGCAGGGCCTGCAACACCCCTCTCAGCTGATTGTGTCCAGGAGGCCGGGGTCTCCGAGGCGCATGAATGCCCCTGAATGGGCCCATTCAGGCTGACGGACAGGAGCTGAAAGCTGCACACACACAAAAGGCGCTGGGCGGCAGGGAGGGCTCCAGCCCAGGGCTCGCCCACGGGAAGGGGGGCCGTCCCACCACAAAGGGCAGTGTGAAGGCTTCTCTGCGCATTCAGTGGCATCCCCTGGGTGCCAACTGCCCAGCACCCCATAACTCAAAGAGGGTAACAGCAGCAGACAGTGGCACTACATGCCGAAGGCTGAGAGGACCAGAGGCAATTAAAATCCAACAAACAACATACAAGCAGAATACCTTTTTCTTTCCAGCAAGATGCGGCTCTGGCCGAGGAGCTGATGGGTGCCTCCGCGTGCCTATCCAGTACATGAGTAGGGCTGCATTCCTGACACCCACGGTGACCTGTAAGGACTCCGACTGGCCTGAGATTGTTTAACATGCCACCAAGAAAAATGATCTCGAAAGGACACGGCCAATATTTAAATGAGGACTGGAGGGACATGGTCCCATTCTTATGTCACTCAGTATTTTCCAGGAAAAAAAAAATCTCTGAAACGACATTTGTATTTTTAAATAGAACCAGGAAGGGGAGAACCACCCACCTGGAATTGTTTTAACTGCTTCAAGGGGAGGGCAGGCTCTGCTGGTCAGAGGAGCAGAAAAGTCTGTCTACACTGCGGCACACAAATATTTTAAGCTCACAGTCAGGTGGCTACTTTGGAAAGGGTGCTTCTCAGCTCCCAAGATCACACTACTTGAGAAACAGCCCCCCCTAAAAGATAATTAAAGATAGTTCCTCCTCATAATGCAATACTATAACGAGCAATTATAGTTAAATTAGTTTGTCATAATAAAAAAGATGGATTAGGTTCTTAGGCTTCCCAACCCAGAGCCAGTAATTCATGGGGAGAAGCCTGTGACTGAGCAGCAGCTTCACTGAGGAAATACTAATTGTTCAGAACAATTCCATGAACAGAGCGAGACGGCATGGAGGTACACATGGACCCTGGCACAACTATTAGTTTTGTTTATGTTCACTTTATTTTAAATAACAGAACAATTTAAGCATATAAAAAAGGACAGAAAAATGCATAAACATCAATAAATCCATCATTCACAAATGGTAACACTGTCGTATTTGTTTCCAGCCCCCTGTTCTTTTTAAAGAAAATGTTATGGAACAAGAAGCCACTGCCCCCTTATATGGAGTCAACCACATATCGGTACTTTAATAGGTTTGCCATTATTGATGCAACATAAATAGACTATAATGCTATTTTGTGTGTTGTGTAAATTCTTTTATTTTGAAATAACGAAGATTCACAGGAAATTGAAAAGAATGTACAGAGAGGTCCCACGAAGCCTTCGCCCAGCCTCCCCCGGTGTTAGTTACCATTTTGCATTTCTATCAAAAACCAGGCTATGGACATTGGCACAACCCACACAGCTTATTCAGATGTTGCCAGTTTTTCAAGCATCCCCGTGTGTGTGCGTGTGTGTGCAATTTTATCTCATGTGTACCTCTGTATAACTACTATAGTCAAGATACTAAACTGTCCTCTCCCCACCAGGCTCCCTCACGCCTCCCCCTCAGAGACACCAATCCCTAACTCCTGGCAAGTACTAATTTGTTTCCCACCTCTACAGTTTTATTATTGCAAGACTATTATATAAATGGAACAGTGTAATGGGTAACCACTGGAGAGTGGCCTTCTTACTGAGCATAACTTCCTCGAGGCTCATCCGTGTTGTTGTACGCACCCACACCGTGGTCCTTTTTTTACGACTGAGTAGTACTCCACGGCGCGGGAGCACCGGTTTGTTGGTTTGTTCAACCACTCACCACTGAAGGGCATCTCGGTAGTTTCTGGTTTGCGGCTATTTTGAATAACGGTGCTTTGAACATTCTTGTATAAGTTTCTTTGTGCACACAGAGAAAAGCGATAAAAAGCCCAAATAACTGTGAAAAATAAAGGAACCTTTCCTTTCAATGTTAAGATTATATGGCTCCAGTAATTCCGGCAGCATGGTATTGGCAGAGGGATAAATAACACACAGAATGAAGATATCCGATTTCTATAATTCACAGAACACCAGGAAGAGCCTTTTAACACACCTTCTCCTCGGGTCTGTCCCACATGACCGAAATCCCACTATGAGACAGTCAAACCTTCGGCTTACGGTCTCATCCAGAAAACTCCTTTGGGAGAGATAAGAAATGAGCTTTTGTCCTGGGTGGATCTGAATATCAAGCCCTAGTCCTCTCCAGCTGAGAGCGAGGGGAGGCAAGTAAAATGAAAAAGGCACGAAGCACGTGGAGAGCAGGAGGGGACAAGGAGTGAGAGAAAAAGCACAGCACTCTGACAAGTCCTACCTACTCGATAATGCCAAGGTCCATTCTTTCAAAACCTCGAACTGGTTCCGTACCCTTGGCAGTGGTGGTGGTGATGGGGTTTCGTCAAACTGCCCCACCCGACAGGAGCAGCCGGTCACACACGCTACCGACCGGCTCATTTGCAAAGAAGAGGACGGGTGTACGTAGGTCTAAGAGGACGCGCGGCTGTTGATGCTTCTTCGTCAGTATCTCGTCCAAAACAAAGAATTTATATTCCAAACAGGTGAATAGCATGAAAAATATATTTATTACCTATCTAATGTTTTCCTTCCTGGGTTTATTATTTTTTTATGTGGATGCTCCATGGACTAGTTAGGCAAATGCCTTTTTTGAAACTCATTTTTAACTCTGTGTGCCGCATGGTTGAGGAATGGGGCATTCTAGTTACAGACATGTTGGGCATATTACCAACTTCCAAAGAATCAAAACCAATTAAGGGCTTTTAACCCTAAAAGTCTGTAGAAACAAATTCATCTCTGTTCATTGGGAAGGTGCCATGGAAGCCATGTGGTCACATGATCAGATTTACCAAACCATAAATCTGTGTCATATAATCTGAGAAACAAGCATCATGGGAACAACTGGAGTGGAAAAGTAAATCCAGGAAGTGTGGCCCCACGGTATCTGTGCTCGGTTTCCCAGCCACAGCGCCAAGTTCAGAGAGGAGGCATCGCGTCTCCGCAGCGCCCCCTGAGGTCACGGAGGAGCCATAGCAGCTTAGAGCAGCCCTCAGCCTTTCCGTGTTTTCAATGAGCGCCCCCCAAATTTCCCGTTTTCTCTCCTGACTGGGAACTAAACCTTACCTCCTGGCTGGGCTGCTCAGAGTTAAAATGAGGCAACAACACACAAATACACCAGGAGGCAGGCCCTCACCAGCCTGGGCCGCACGCACAGCAAGGGCCCTCCGGTTCTGACAATCTTCCTTTTCACCGGTTCCTCACAAAATGCACCGTAGCCTTCATTCAGGGTGGCACCGCAGGCCGAGACAGTCATTTCTCTCACTCAAGGCAGCCTCCTGAGAACACTCAAAAGCACAGACAGACCAGTTCCCTCCAGAGCTGAAGCCACACCGAGCCACGACGTGAGCTCCTGTGAGGCAGGCAGCTGCCCCGCAGGTACGTGGAGGACTCCATCATCTGCGGCCTGCCTGGGCCTGGCAGTCCGCTCAGCCTTTCCAGGCCCTCAGCTGCCTCTTCTGTGAAACGCAGCGACACAAACCCAGGAGTCCATCGGCAGGCCTGGCAGAGCGGGCCTTCAGTACAGGCCGTTGTTGATTTCAGTTCTCGTTCCCAGTGCACAGTTACCTAAAGCCCGCTTCCTGACTGTCCCTGCGCAGGCGGTCACATTCTTAAGGAACATAAAATTCTTTCCCCAGAGCTATGTAAGATCCTGTGCTGGAATGAGCTCCAGATGTGAAGTCAGAAAATAGACACAGGCAGAACCTGTCACTCAACTTCATGGTGACACCTTGGGGCAGGCCCTTGACCTCTCTGAGATGGTAAGAGTCTTTTGCCTTGCAGGGGTGCTGAGAGGATCAGAAAGCAGGACTCATGCGAGAGCCCAGCACAGCTGGCTCTAACAGGAGCTCACGGCCGAATCAAACAGCAAAGGCCTGGCTTCCTGATATGGGCAGGCCAGGCAGAACAGCACATGACTGGGCACTCAACGGAGGGAAGTGCAGTCACCGAGCCTGTCTTGCCCCATCCCACCCCAGTCCACAGGGCCTGAAGCATCAAAAGGACCACCCTCTCGGCCCAGGCCGAGCAGCATCCACCAGGAGAGGGTTCAAGTGCTACAGCCTAGTCCTTACACTCAGCAAGTCAGGCCAAGAAAGGGATGGGCTGATGAGATCATCTTCCACTGGGCTCTCCAGGTAAGGAAGCTTGCCTCCAGCCATCAGGCTCTGAGGCCTCGAGTGGCAGGGAGGCCTCTTCACAATCCCCACCACACAGGTGCCAGAACTACAGTTTCGGACTCAACAGTTTCGGGACCTTCTTCCTGCAAGCTGGCTCTTAAGTGTGCCCCTTGCTCCACTCATTCTCCTCCAACACCCAGTCGGGGCACCCACCACCAAACTTCCAAAACCACCTCCAGGTCACCTTCACCCCGGAAGGTCCCACAGTCTTCAGCCGGACTCCTTTCCAGAACGCTGCCTCTGCCAGGCCTGGTCCAGCCCCTCTTCCTGGCTGCCAAGGCCTTACTCAGGCCATTCTGCGGGCCCCCTCCACGGTGCCCGCCCTCAGTGCCGCTGCAGACCGGAGTGCCTTCCCCTGCCCTTATTCTCCCCAGCTCCATTAGATACAATCAGCACACCACACTGTAGGTGGGCTGTACGGCCTGACGGTAAATGCACATATATGCCACAAACCCTCCGGTCCCACAATCCGCACAGACCCAGCCTCATCCTCACAGCCTGGCTGAAGACCTGCTCCACACGAGAGGCCCTCCCAGACCACTAACCCCCACAGACACTCCGTTTTTCTTCTAGTCAACTTCTCTCCCAAAGACACTGCCTTAACACGGAATCTGCCAAACTCAGGTGACCAGTTCTGGGACCCGAGCAAGGCAGGCATGCGCTGTGCTTTCAGAATGTGGAAACACTTCCAAAGTTCCCCTTCCGCACCCAAAGACCCACTGCGGTCCCTCTAACAGCACCCCCACCCCAGGAACCATCGTGCCTCAGCTCTCCTCCCACACCCACAGCCTAACTTTGCAGAGGTCATGATGGCTGACACACCCCATCGCCCCTCCTTCTCCAGTGCAGGGCCCCCCACAGACCACTCACCATCGTGCGTGCGTGTGTGTGTGTGTGTGTGTGTGTGTGTGTGTGTCTAAGTCCTGGAGAAACCGCAGCCGCCAGAGCAAGGCCGAAAGCTCCGGCAGTGGGCTGAGCAGGACAGTTGTCAGGGCAACTCTATCTTGAGCTAGGCTCTATAATTTGACAACTGGCCCAAACACTTGCAGTCTTTACTCAGCCTTCCCGTGGGTTGCCTTGGCCTCTGTGACTAGACAAGTTCATTGAAAATGGCCCGGAGCTGTGTTCTCTCGCAGCTTCTGAGTGCTGAAGACAAGCAGGCGGGCATACAACAAGTATCTGCTGACTGACCCAATGATTTTGCCCCAAGTCAGTCTGGAATTCTATCATATTCCTGTTCACCACGGCCACAATTCTGATGGAAAAACCCCTCCTGCCCTATGTAAGTAGACAGGGTTATCAGGCAACAAAGTTGAAGAAAGACACCACCAACAAGGAACTGGGAACACCCAAAGCAAAGTCCATCACGTATAACAATTATTTGACTACTGTTTGCAGCGTTCTTCCCTAAGCCTGAGATACAAGGCTGGACCAGAGATACCACGGATCATCCATCACAGGAACCTGAGTCTCAAATGACTGCATCTGAACTACACGGGGGGACAAGTTGGAAATTGAGTAATGAGCTCCATTAAGGTCCTGCCTTCCTGAAAGGCATGTCATGAGTAAATGCAAATCCTGGTTAGCTTTCTCCACACATTTGAAATCTAGGATTTCAGGCAGCCATCAGGTGCGACTGGGATCTGTGCTGCCTCTTTTAATCGTGACAGAGACAGTGCCACTGTATCTTCCTCCTGGGCCGGCAAGAGGTTCCCTGGGAGTTAGGTGGAGCCACTGTGACTAATGTCTGCCCTCTGTCGCCTCTCATCTCCTGCTGGACGAAGCAGCTCCCGCGGAGAACTACAATGCCTCGGTACAGTGGGACTCACAGTGCAGCCCCTGGACCAGTGGCACCGGCAGCGGCAGGAACCTGTTAGAAATGCAGTATCTCAGGCCAACTACTGTGGGAGTGGGGCCCCGAAATCCACGTTTTAATAAGCCCTCGGGTGATCAGATACCCACCAAATGCAGGGAACCACTGCTCCAGAAGATGGCAGAAGTCTTGGATAGAAAGATCTGGGTCCCTGAATGAATGGAGCAGCACTATGGACCTTCACTAAAGATAGAAGTAAACTTCTACTGTGCTCAGCCATTTGAGGGTTATTCTGTAAAGCAGGTACTCTGTCCCAGCTAAAACACTAATAACTACTGGGCTTCAGGTCTAGTCCACTCTTCATGGCCACTTCCCACCTGGGGTTTTCCTAATGCCAAAGGCTGGCAGGGCAAGCTGTCTGGAGAGCAGCAAGCTGGGGTTATTTCATTCCGGCTGTGACAGCCCGCACAGGAACCCTTTCTACCCACTCATTCATTCGTTCACAGTCTGGCTGGTATGTTAACAATGGGGGAAGCGGAAGTCACCGCAGGGCCAGGATCAGATAGCAGCCAGCTGCTGGTGTTAACACATTCCTGCCGTCCTGCAGCACTCCCGCCTGCCGCAGGCTGCCTGGCCAGCACCTGCCTGCTTGTCAGTTAAGGGCGTCCAGAGCTGGCATCTGGGCCCTAACTCAGAATATCAGGGACCCTGTGCCTGAAGCTCCTGCAAGGCAGCAGCTCTGGCTACAAAACAAATCAAGTCCCAGGCTGTCCTAACAGGTCCTAACGTCCATCTTTCCATCTGTGACATGCAGGTCTGGTTTTGAGGGCCTTGTGTCTCCTCGCCATCTTTTCCTTTCCTCTCCAAATGAAATCCCACTTACCCCTCAAGCACCCTGCCCCACACCCTGCCTCTTCCACGGCCCACTGACTGCTCCCTTCTCCTGTGTCCTCGGGCACTCTCAGTCTGATACTCTCGGTGCAGGTGGACATCACAGGGCCCACCCCATGCGGGTTAACGGCTTTACCCAAAGGTCTGGGCCTCCCACTAAAACACAGCTCTGAAGGCCAGGGGCTATGTTTCACATGCCCTCCACACCCCCCTCGCCTTGGCTGCAGACACAGGCACACGTTACATTAGCACTCACTAAACGCTTGCTTAGTGACTGGCGAGTGAGGGGCCTGAGAGGCCGCCAGCAACACCCAGCGAGCGCCCTAATGGCACTGCACTCCACCAGCAGGACCAGTGGACCAAGATCTAAGACACAGAGACACAGACCATCTTCTTCGCTGGGCACACTTTGGCCCCAGACTCCCCCCTCCAAGCGGAGTTCCCTTCCCTCTCCTTCAGAGGCCTATGCTCCCGCTATGATTATTCAAACACAAAAAAGAACACTGCCCCTTGGCTCCGGAGCGCCTGGGTTGCCTTGCTGTGTTGAACTTTCCCCCCATCACATATTCTTTTGCCATGGGCTATTCCCTTTGCTGCTGTCCCCAGCAAGCAGGGCCCAGGGCCAGCACAGAAGCACAGAAAGGCTCCGTGAGCCTCCCACACCTGCTACGTTCCAAAGCAGGGTCTTTCCCTGGGCAGTTTTAAAGATGTGGCTGACTTAAACTTAGTTCTTGGCCACACACCCAACTGGACAAGGAACGCATTCTGCCCCCTCCATGCTCCCCTGCCTCAGGCTGTGTGTGCTGGCCACTCCTGTTAGGCAGGTCTGCCCACCAGGTGAGCTGGCCGTCTCTCAGGTGCCCCCTGCTCCTCTCCCTTTTGTTAATCTCTTCCCCAGCCCCCCCCCAAGAAGCCCCAAGCCTGTCGTGGCCACCGGTTTATGAAACCTGAAACCACCAGCCTCCCTTCTTTCCTTTCAGCAGAAGGTGCTGTCTGTCAGGAGCCCCCAGCAAACCGGGACCTGGGCTGGCCTGGGAATCCTGGGCTTTGTACGAGCAAGTGCAGAGGCAATGAAGCTACTTGTTACTTGTTGCCCATGTGGTGTTTAGCAAATCACAAAACTGCACAGCGCCTCAGTTTCCCCATCTGTTAACAGGGCTAAAAAGTACTAACCTCCTAGGGCTGCTGTGAAGATTAGAAGAGCAAATAACTACAGACACTGGGAACATGCCCAGGTGCACAGGGAACACCCCTCAGGGGGCAGCTCTTGCTATTATTATGGTGATTAGTTCCTCCAGCCTCACTTTGGAGGTCACTAACCTCTGAAGAATGTGCAAGACAAGGAGTACAGACCGTTGTAAGTTAGAAGATACAGGCCAAGGGGGAGCCCAGGGCCACAGAAACTTCCAGAGCCCAAGACCTCCATGGAAGAGTATCGGGAAACTGCCATGATTAGGATGCAGTACAGAAGTCAGGCCCACGGAACCCCCGCGGGGACCAAGTAGAGCACTGACTGACCTCGCTGGCAACGATGACCTCACACTTGGAAGCCCTTTAAGGAAACATTAGATTTGATTAAATACTTACTCATTCCATGTTGCAGATATCTTTATTTTTAAAAATGTATGCATATATATTCATATATATATATATATATATATATTTTTTTTTTTTTTTTAAGCATAGTCAATGAGTACTCTACTCGGGTCCTGGTGAGGGGTTCAGTAGGACTGAGCTCTGTCCTGCATCCTAATCATGAAGGTTTCCCGACGCTCTTCCATGGAGGTGTTCTGCTCTGGAAGTTTCTATGGCCCTGAGCTCCCCCTTGGTTTTATCTTCTAACTCACAATGGTCTTTACTCCTTGTCTTAGATGCTAAAGAATGCCACAGTCTGAGAGAAACCAAAGGACCTCTCTCCTTTGTTGCAGACACAGGGGAAAGGGTTTCGAGGAAGGCCCGATGAAGGGGTGCGCACATGTGACGGGTTGGCTAGAAGGGTCACTGGCATCTAGCACAGAGCCCCCCCGCTGTCAGTGAGCAACAAAAACACAAACCTTCTGCAGCACGAAAAGCAGAGGAGCGGGCCAGGCCGAGGACACAGAGTCTGGGCCGGCTGCACTGCAGGTGACATGGAAGAAGGCAGCAGGGAGGTCAGGGCAATTACGTCGGCCAACGTCCGCACGTGAACTCAGCAAACACGTGTTGGGCTCCTTCTACGTGGCCGGCACTGGGGACCCGGTGACAAACACGCAAGGCAGGGTCCCTGCCAGGTATGGTCAACATTCTCCAAGGGGTTTTGGGCAGACCGGCTGCGTGAGGGCCCCAGACACGTGGATTTAGCAGGTCTGGGCAAATCCCCCACCCCCCACCAAAAAAAACCACTGAATATTTTTAAAGTACCCACATGATTCTGATACACATTTGGAAAAAACCCACCTGGACCCATGTGAGTCTCTAGAGGAGCCGCATCCCCTGAATCCCAACATGCCCCATGAACTTAAATCCCTCCAGAGAAGGGGGGCTACCACCCCCCATGCCAATGCAAACTGTAAAGTGCTGCACAAAAAAAAAGCTTTATTACTTTGACATTGGGCTGTTATCCCACCTTTGGACAGATCTGACCTTTGGGCTTTCCTGCACAGCGCCTGTCCCCTCCCTCTCTCCTTTCTCTTCTGAGCTCAGCCAAGTGCCACCTCCTCCAGCAAGGTTTAGGACCCCAAGGCATCCCGACACGCCCACTCCCACAAGCTCCAGTTGTCTAGGTCCCTTTAAAGCCTGACCCAATATCCTCCAGGCGATCTACTGGGCTAGAGATGCCGCAGCCCCTCCAACAGCCCTCCCAGACTGGGGCCCCGTCCCCGCTTCTGGCTTGTTTCCCTCCTTCACAGAGGAGGCGGGGACTTTAGGAGGCTTCTGTTTTTTTCATCACAATGGCATCATGGATCCCAAGCATCAGGAACTCGTACTCAAAACAAAAAACTAAAGATCCCATTTATTGTCTTCAGTTATGTTTTTCAAACTCAACAGATCTTCTAGAGCTAAGGAAAGTCAGAGAAAATTGTTTAGAAGAACAGAACATTAACTGTCTTTTCATTTAGGATGTAATAATAGTTATGACTCAAGAGAAAAGTTCTATTTCTTTCTCTCAAAAAGGGATAAGTAATCTTTTTTACGCACTTACCATGGGAAATGCTTAGCTCCTCAAATTCCACGTGCGAAAAGGAGCTGCACCAACACTGCGGCACTGCAGCGGGGGCCCTGCCCGCACCGGGCGGCTCCCTCAGCCCTGTTCTAACCCCTAAGTGGCAGGTAGGGAAGGGTTCCTCGGGGGAGGGGAGTGGGCGGGGCCGGGGCAAGGGCAATTCAGAAGTCTCCTAACAGCCTGAAGAGAAATCCTCTTTAGACCACAGTTGCTGGATTGGTTCTGGGGGTGAAGACAGGAACAAAGGCTCAAATGGCAGAGGTTCTCGAAGTGCAGTCCTGGGCCACGGCATTAGCATAAGCATCAGAGAGAACTTGTTAGACATGAGCATTCTCAGGGCCCCGCCCCAGACCCACCGAACCCCAGACTCCGGGGGTGGAGTCCAGCCAAGTTGTTCCCAAGCCCTGCAGGTGATTCGGATGCCTTTGAGAACCATCACTTCGGCACCAAGACTGCATTCCATTCCAACGAAAGTCAGAAACGGTTCTGTGTCCATGTGGTAGGAAACAAACTCCAGGTGTTCCCCATTTCACTTGAAAGGTCAACATCATGTTGAGTTCAAGGTGAGTGGTACCATTGATTTTAACATGGCAATAAATGCAACTACTCTTTTTGCTGTTACGGAGGGAAGAAGACAACGTAGAATTTGGGTGGCTTTGTGGGGAGCGCTCAAGGTGTTGGGAATATCAGCCCAGGCTTCTAGGACTCCTGCCTTTCCCAGCCGGGGTCCCACCCCAGCTGGTGGCCACTTAATCTCATCTGGGCTTAACCAGCCCCTTTCTCTCCCTGTCAACCCTCTTCTTGACTGTCTCCTCCACCCAAGCTCCACCACCCACAAAAGGCTGCAGCCAGGAGACCCAAACCCCAGCAGGGCCAGCTGAGGACCTGAAGTAACCCCTAACTTGAGATGCCTAAGACGCCATGTTTAAAATTGTAGCCCTGACTGCCAGTCTCCCTGTTCTCCAAGCTCAGGCAGGACGGGTGGCAAACCGTAGCCAAACCAGGGCTTAGTCAGGCCACAGTGACCCCCGATTCTAGTGACTCAGCTAGACCCCTATCTCCCTGTCTATAAAATGGACAAGTAACTATCTAGTAAGTGCTCATTAGATGCCAGCATTCCTGGCCCAGAGAGTGAATCCTGTGGGAGGGTGGGTGGAAGCATCTAGATGCTGAGATTCCAGCACCCGCTGCCCTCTGTACACGGCCGCCCCTTTCCCCTCAACCCCCACCCTCCTCACAGCCCCTTCTGGAATCCTGAGTGCATAGCAGAAGCTCATAAATGGAGTGAACTGAAGGGAGAGAGGTGAAAGGAAAGACACGTGAACGTATGACTCAGGCAAAGGCAGAAATGATCAGTGATATCGGAGGGGGACAGAAAATTGCTACACAAAACAAACTGTACTCAGTAAACAAACTGTTTACTACCATAAGGGAAGCCCAAACAGAACCAGCTAATACGAAACACAGAAAATTCTGAAAAGGGCACAAAAGGGGCATTGTATTCTTTTTTCTTCTAAAAGATTAAAATGGTTTAAAAATTCATTCCTTTCTGCTATAAAGAGCACCCTGTCCAACACTTGGTCCAGGGAACACCAGAAGGTGGCCCTCCATCCCACCACTTCCTTCCCTCTCCCCCTGAGGCCCCCTGCCTTCTCCTGGGGTTGGGGGCCGGGACATCCCTGATCTACCTAGTCAGGCCCAGACCTTGTCAGTCTCCCCGGTTAAGAACTGAGCTTGTAACTGTCCACAGAACGAGGCGCAGCCGTCCCAATGCTTACTGTAGTCCCGAGAAGTTTGTATTCTTCAGTCTTGGGCTCAGCGCCCAGAACCGGGGGACGCCGTTGGACAGTGACTGGAGCAACACCAGGACTTGGTGCATGTTGATCATCAGAATAAAGACAAAGCAAACGTTCAAACGAACAGTTTGTTGGGGGATGAGATTATCACCTTTTTTATATAGTGGCGTAGATACTGACTCTATACTTTAAAATAAACACACACACACACACACACACACACACAGAGTCTGGCAGAATTAATGCCTGCTTGAGTGTGGTTGGTAGGGTAATAATTTATAGTTTTAATTTGAACATCTCACCTAAAATGTCATATGGTGTTATTGAGTATGATATTGTTATGTCACAGAATTGCAGGCTTATGGTTTTGTAATAAAAAGGGGGTGTTATCTTTGCTAGACATATATATATATATGGCTTCCAGGATCCATTAGTCATCCTTTAGAATATGTAACTTGACGAAAGGCATTATTTTGCCAGGATGGTGAGTGGTGAGAAGTGCAAAGCCCACGCAGGACCAGTTACCCTGAGACACCAAGGCCTGACAGCCAGGACTATGGAAGAGGGTGTGACCCACCCTGGGAACTTGAGGGAGAAATGGGGGAGATGATTATAGTTGAATATAAGGAAGAAATGTCCCCACAAGTGGAGCTGTCCAATATCAGAAGTTAACTGCCAACCTCTGGTCTCCTGACCACGCAGAAGCGTGGGGAGGGAAGTATCGAATAATCGTCCACCTGCAGGAACCGGTGAGCTCCGGTGCTCCCAGATCCCACTTCCTGACACTATGTGCTGCTAGATAAAGGTGTGGATGTGGTCAGCCCTGGCTGGTGTGGCTCAATGGATTGAGCGCTGGCCTGCAAACCAAAGGGTCGCTAGTTTGATTCCCAGTCAGATGCCTGGATTGCAGGCCAGGTACCAGGTAGGGGGTGCGCAAGAGGCAACCACACATTGATGTTTCCCTCTCTCCCTTCCTTCCCCTCTCTCTAAAAATAAATAAATAAAATCTTAAAAAAAAAAAAAAGTGGTCAGTGGAGGCTGAGAGCCTCAAATCCAGATTGCCCAGGGCCTGGACCACCATACCAGAGCTTCCAGTCCCATCCGTGCTTCTCAGCCCTGGAAATGGGCCCAAGATAAGTGGGGAGGCCCTAGAGGGTGGGCTGCCTCCAGTCTTTTAGTATACCCCAGTACGCCCTACAGATACCATCATTTCACACCCCTGTCATGATGGGGGGGGGGGCGGGCTGAAAAGCACTTTTTCCAACAGCAAAGAGGAAGACACAGCTTCCTACAAAAAGTAGGAAATACGTTATCAGAAAAAAGTGTCTTCATAGGAATTGCCCCATCAAGCCTTCCAATCTCTAACTCCAGTTCTCAGAGATCCACCTGATTGTGTTTCTTTTTCCTCAGGAACAAAAAAAGTCCCCCTCCCCCAAGACTGACCCAAACACGCCAGGTAACAGTGAGTCAGGAGGAAGAGCCTGCGCCGCCGGTCAGAAGCCCTCGGTCACGCTTCCATGTCCTGGCTCACGTTACCGCCAACTTTTGTTTACTGGCCTACGGATTCTCTTCCTGCCCTTCCCAGCTTCCTATTTTAATTTTCTTCTTTCTCTAGTTACTATTATCTCAGCACACAATGAACACAGACAGCACAGAAGCAGTGAAAAAACTCAACTAAGTTACCTGCTCATGTCGATTACCTGATCCATCTGGAAAACAGAGAATGACAAGGTGACAAAGAACGGGGCGTACCTCACTGCTACTGATTTGGTTATCTCAAGTCACTCCCCACCCCCCCACCACCACCCCACCCCATTCCTCTCTGCGAAGGTTCAAGTCTGTGACCTGTAGGGAAGGAACCAGTTCTCAAAGGTCCCACTGAAGGGAGGCCAGGCACTTGGGTGCTACTCCGTGGAATTTTCACAGATGCACATGGTCAGAAAGAAAACCCAGGGTTTAATATTGGATCAAAAGTCAGGTTATTTTTCAGCCAGTTCAGCTACGCACTTTCAGGAATCAACAATGAGAGGTTAAAACAGGATTCAAAATGATTTAAACCTGATCCTCGCTCCGAAGACCATTGTACAGCTGAGCAGGTGCCTCCATTCACACATTCCACTCTCTCGAGTTTCATGGCAAAGGGCTCACGACTCCCACACGCCAAGCCAGCCAGCACTCGGAGGGCCCAGCGAGAGCCGCCCCGGGCGGGCCGGGGGACAGGGACGGTGTGAGACGCTGTCTGTGCCGTGTTGCAGGTCTGGTGTGGCTGAGGCCATAGAGCAAGAAAACATCAAAGAAGCAAAACCACAGCTATAAACAAGAAAACATACACTTCCACACAGCTAAGTTTGAGGTGATAATTGCATGAGGGTCCTGAGGAGGAGGAGGGTCTGGGCAGGGACCAGAAGTGACGACGGCAGTCCAAGTGCCTGGCAGAAACAGCAACTGGGCTGGCTGCAGGTCTGGGAGGCAGACTGTGAAGAAACCAGTGGATTGGAGACTGGGGAGAAACGGGGGCTGCTGAGCTCAGATTAGACTCCCAGGTCAGGAGGGGAACGCTGAGAGTCTCACACTTACACCGGCGCGGAAGGTGGACGAGACATCTGCACCTTCGCAGAGCCTCACACCCACTTGGCAACACCGCCTCCATTTTAGGAGTGAGGAAACCCATCAGCATAGGCCTTTCGTTGCATTTCAGACTGACTCAACGGTGGTGAAAAAGTGGAAAGAACCCAAACGCTCACCAGTGGATGAGTGGATAAGCGAAATGCGGCCCAGCCCCACGATGGAATATTATCCAGCCTTTAAAAGCAATCAAGTGCTGACCCATGCCACACCGCGGGTGAACCCTGAAAACACCACAGAAGAAGTCTGTCATGCCAGCCACATACTGAGTGATTCCATTTGTATGACACGTCCAGAGCAGAGAAAGAAACTCGGTGAGTGGTTGCCCGGGGTGGGGAAGGAAAGAATGGAGAGCGATGACGTACAGGGTGATGAAGACGCACTATATGACAGAGCGGTGATGGTCGCACAGCTCTGAGAATATGCCAAAAGCCACTGACTTGTACCTTTAAAAGGATGGATCTTATGATACAGGAATTGTATGTCAATAAAGCTGTTACTTTAAAAACTGCCTTGATGTAAGTTTCTCTAAATATATTTGCTAGTCCCCCATTTTCATATAGGAAATAGATTTGATTCAATGTAATCTTTATCAATAATTCAAGTTCATTGTTTTCATTAGCAGCCAATGGGCACCATTCATCAGAATTAAAGTCACGTGCCCCTCACTGAAATGTTTCTGAAGACCCCGCACGGGCCCTTTGTCTGTCTGTCTGTCTCTTGCCTGCAGTGCTCGCTGTCAGGCTGCCGGCCACCACCACCTGCTGCCGGGACGCCTGCGCCCCACGCTCGGCGGCACCGGGCAAGTCCGCGCTCGCTCGTGGCAGTGCTCGGAGCAGCCGCTGCCGACAGACACCTGGTGAGGCCCCGCTGCCGAGACGGAGCAGAGAAAGGCGGGGAGAAGATAGCTTTGTTATCTTCATTTCCCTTTGGGAAGGAAGATTTATTTGACCAGTTCAGTCCTTCTCTGGAGACAAGGTTTGCGTGGGGGCAGCTGGCTAGTTGGATGTAGGGGACAAAGAGGCCTGGGGAAGGGGGCCCCACGACTGTAAACAGGGTGGTCAGGGAAGGCCTCACTGCGGAGGAGACGGTCAAGCCCAAGGAAGGGAGGGAACGAGCTGTGCAGTTATGGGAAGAACGTTCCCGGTGCAGGGAGCACAGGACAAGTGCGAAGGCCCTGACACGAGAGAGCGGGTGCCACGTGAGGGAGCGAGGCCAGAGGGGTCACGGGGCGGTCAGCTCAGGTAGTAAGAACTCTGGCTTCGCCCTGAGTGAGAGGAGGAGGACTGTCCCCTCATCATCACTGCAAGGCCACCTTGTTACCGGAACACCATTCGTTATCTGGCATCTGTCATGGAACCCTGCTGGTGGACTTAGCTGCACACAGAGCCGAGGTGGGAAGTTTTGTGGGGGTCTCCTGGTGGATACATGCCTGGAATCTGCCTTCTGGAGGCACTATCAAGGAGGTATTTCAAACAGGTCGTGTGGGACAGCACTGCCTGCCTCACAGGACGGTGTGGGGGACACACGGGAGCAGCGAAGACTGAGAAACTGGTCTCCCCAAGGTACTACCAGCACTCAAGCAGTAATAAAGCATGCGTTTTAGAATAAGAGGTGGGAGTGGGTGGGAGGAAATGGGAAGGTTATCCCAATAGCATAAAAACAGCAGCTACTGTGCATCAGAGACACAAACACGGGATCTCCAAGCTTTCTAATACGCTGGCAAAGGTGACGTTACAATGCCCATCCTACCGCTGACAAGACAGAGGCAGGAAGGCCCAGGGACTTGGTCAAAGCTGCAAAGCCAGCGGACAGGCGATGCTGGACTCCAAGCCCAGGCCGGCCTCACTTCATGGCTCTTTCTATGGGTCCAATTGCATGGAATTGCTGACGGCAACTATTTCTGAATGAGAAGAACGGCTGCTTCGTCTGGACTACGTCGAAGGCCTGGCACTCCTGGTATTTACCCACAACAGAAGCTCTGAAGGTTCTCGATGGAGGCAGAACTTCTCAGGAAGGCCTACTGTAGGGCCCTGGGAGTCGGGAGCACACAACAAGGTTTCCAAGCCCAGTTGTTATCAAAATCACCCCAGGACTCCTTAGAGATGCTCAGTCCTGGCCTTTCTGGATCAGAATATCCAGGGGTGAAGTCCAGGAATCTGCATTTTAGAGCAGAACCCTTGCCCCCTGACACGTATCTTTCTGACACAATCCTTCCCACAAAGAAAGTCTGAAAAACCAACTGCTACACTACTCCTTTGGCAAATGAAAACAAAACTAATTTCAAGATGTGTATTTTCTGAAATGTTCCTAAGCATGAAAAACAAACGGAATTCTCTGTGCACAGGCCACCTGCAAGCCCCCTGCAGAGGTTCCAGCCAAGAGCAACCACAGAAAGAGTGACCTCTATACCTACTGTGTGCAGGCTTCCTGCAGAGAGAAAGGAGAATTTCAAGGCCCCACTCTGGGCAAGTTTCCTGGGCACCATTCTTCTTTCTGGAGATGTGGAGTACTAAGACCTGCGTGAGAGAGAGGTGGCTCCAGTGACAGACAGAGAGGAAGGACGAATCAGAGAGAGCTCTCTCGTTTCCGAGAAGGGACACTGGAGAACAGCGGGAAGGCAGTGGCAAGAGCAACCAAGGAGGGGCTGCTGACTCGTAGCAGAAGTCCTGGCTTGTGTTACAGTCGGGTTTGATGGCTGCCAGGAACAACCCGAGATTTGGCACTAAAATCATGAGCCGAGTTACTTGCTTCTTAATTTTTTTTTATTATCTCAATTCTCTCATGTTGCTCAATTTTCTTTTGATGACTACGACTCCCCACCCCCACCCCCCCAGCCAACTACCTTAATCTTATAGTCAGATTGCTCGCTTTGTTGCAAATGCTAGACTCGATGCTTCCGAAAATGAGGGCCACCTATGGACACGCGGTCTCTGCCTCAACCCTAAGACAGACAGCGTAAATCTGCTCCCCTCTCCACACGGAAGGGAACACGGGGCCCTTCCGAGAGCAAACTCTTGGCCCTTGGCATCTCGTTCTCCCCTCTCTGAAATACTCACCTTTCAAGTCTCCCTTGTCAAGCTCTAGAAACAGTTTCAGCTACTTCAACTTTTAATTACAAGAAAATACTGTCATTTTTCTCCAATTCTGATGTTTCACAGTTATCTCAAAATGAGTTTAACTATCTCACGCTGAAGTAAAAGCTAACCATTGGCTGAAATATCTTGACTGCCAGCCCCTTGCGTTCCAGGCTAATGACTATTAATCAGGGAGCCAGTAGGTATAAGCTCCAGGCTGCTCTGGAAGGGTCTGCAGAGTAAGAAGCCCGACCAGAGCTGCCAGGCATTTCACGATGGGAGCTGGCTGAAGCCACCCCGCAGCTGGTGCTGCTGGAACATGCGCACTGACGCTCCAGGTGCCCAGGGTGGACCTAGTCAGAGCGAGACAGCTACACACAGAAACGGGGGCCAACACAACATGTTCCGTCCTGTTCACGTACGTATGAGTCACATATAGGACTGACAAGGCAACAATACCGCTCTGTAACAAACCAATCGTGTTTGATTGTGAGGTACATGGAAGAAACTGTGCCAGCAGGCTAATGTGGAACTCGGGTCATCAAAGCCAATGCTGTTAGAAAGGGGACAGAATGTGACGGGGCGCAGCCAGGAAGGGGAGCAGATGCACACTGGTACCGGGAAGGGGTACGTTCCGAGACTGTCGAATGACGAGGTTCATCCAGCTGCGTGAGGCCAGATGTGCAAAGCCTTGTGAATGCAATCAGGAAGTTTAGACGTGGCGTGTGACATGAAAGGGACCAATGGCTGATTCGCCAGGAGTGTTGTAAGTTACAAGACGATGGTGTTTTTGGCAGCTGGAACTAGTATTAATGGGCAGGGCAAGCTGAACGAAGGAAATGGAGGCAGGATGTTATCTCAGTGAGATTTCTGTCTTAGGATGGTTGCAACCCTGGCCCCCTGACACAAGTTTAGTTTCAAAAATGGTACCTGCAAACAGATTTGAGGCCCTCCTCTGATAACCTGCCTGGGGTTGCAGCTCCGAGGTTCTGCCTAAACTCCAGGTTTGCCGGTCATGAATGGTGCTCATACCTGGCAGCTCCTAGGCTCCCCCGATGCTCTGACACCGGGTTGGCCTCCTCATTTATGCCCTAGGTTCTCAGAGCCCCCTTCCAGCCCCGCAGACTGTGGGGCCACCCAGTCGAAACCAGCGTTCCCTCCCTCCCTCTGCATCTTCAGTCCAGTGTCCCAGCACTTGCTCTCAGGAGCTGGTCTTTGCACCACGTACTAGCTCTTCCCGCTGGGCAGCCCAGGTAGCTGGAACCGGCCAGGAGCAGGGGGAGTGTGGGGCGGGGTGTGGCTGCAGGCATGAAGCGGGGTGTTACTTCTGACTATAAAAGTTAAATACCTTGCTGAAAACCTTAATCGAAGAAACTGGAAAAAAAAAAAACAAACCAAAAAACCCCAGCAAATAAAAAATAAAAATAGACACGTGCACCGACACCCCCAAACGGATAAAGCCAGGCGTGGTAAAGCACTGCTATCCTGCATGGTTGGAGCCCGGAGTGTGCCACTTACTCAGGTGTCCTGGCTGACTGGCAGGTGGCAAAGACACAATAAACACGTGACTGGCTTTAGGAAAAAAATCACCTTAGTTTTAGGTGTGCTCTGGGATTTGTATCAAGTGTCTTCCCTTCTGCCACAGTAACTGGACCTCACAACAGCACGGGCAGCGGAGCAGCGAAGCCAGGCCCGACAGAGTGTGCACTCAGCAGTCAGCTCAGGGGCGCAGGGAAGGGTGGGCAGGGCCCCCGGGCCCCTCCCCCACCCCACCATGTCTGCCCAGACCCAGCCTGGCATCCCTACTCCCTATTTGTCCCTTCACCTCTTATGAGGCCTCAAGCCCTGCCTCTCTCTTCACTCCCCTTGCCCACCCCAGACAAACGCTTTCATCCCAAGCCCTGGACACAGGACGCATTCCTGCAGAACGTGAGCGCCATGGCCACCTGACACTCCTGCGGCCGGGCTCCCGGTCCAGACCAGACTTGTGAATGGAGACAACATGGCACCAGGGTCCAAACGCTGCCCGGGCCTCTGAACTCGTGAGTTCGCTACCCCAGCCCTGAAGTTGACCGACAGGGCTCTGATGAACAGGATAAGTGATGACAGTTCACCATGCTGCGTGCCTCACAACCAAGTTCAAAACTATGCTCTACAAACAGTTCCGTATGGCGACTGTGGTGGCGGCTACACGAATCTCCACAGGGAATAAAAGTGCGCGGGAGAACACAAACACACGCACAGCGAGGCACCTGAAAAACGGTGGGAACGAACGAGGTCTGTAATCTGGGTAGCAGTAACGTACCATCGTCGACCCTGAGCCAGAGCAGTGCGTGGGGAACTGCGAAGAGTTCCCAGGACTCTGATGTACTATTTTTGCAACTACCTGTGAGTCTAATTATTTCAAAAGACAAGTAGAAAGCAAACAAATAAACAAAGCCCCAAACCCATAAACCCAATCATCTACACTCAGATCACTTTCACACACACGAGGGTCCGTGAGCTGCGTGTTTCTCCAGGCCACCTGAAACTGGTCCTTGGAGCCCAGTTTTCATTCCTAACATGGCAGCTCAGGCACCAGCGCAAGGCTTGCACACTTCCAGAGTGACTGAGAAAAGCAAGTCCCAGTGCGTCTGGCTCTGAGAGAAGCAGGCGGAAAACTGGCCAGAGACGGGCACTAGCCTTCCCATGAAGAGCCCGCCAAGATTGGAAAGGCAGATTTAGGCTGGGTCTCTTCTAAAATATCTACTAATCTTTGATGTCTTTGAAAAAAAGACATGTGCAAGCCCATGTGACTACACATGCATACACATATACATACATACATATACTTACACACACATACATGCATGTCCAGACACACACATACAAACACAGCCTAGCCCCGAGGAGCAAACAATAAGTTACAAATATTAACTAAGTCAGTGATTTTCAAGACTGTGATCTGGAATGATGCCCATTTATGGGGCCAGGAAAGGCTATTACAAACACAAGCCAAAGCCTCCTCTCCAGGGCCACAACCTCTTGGCCCTGGGGAAGCCTACGCTCCCCATCAGAACGCTCTCGGCTGCAGAAGTTAAATACAGAGCATTGCAAAGGAAACCAATCCCAGTAAAATGTTGTTTTCAAAATATTTTTAAATTTGTTGCTAGGGTGACATGTAACAAATGAAGTTAAGACCTAGCAATATGTTTCATAAACACCTTAACTCTGAAGAAGTGATGAGGATAACAATCCCCGAGACATCTAGGACAACTCAACACGCTGTACAGTCTCAGCAAGTCAGTGCCCACCGGTGGCCAGCAAGGTCCTGCTAACACAGCGTGCTATGCCGTCTACATTCGTAACCAAAGAGATGCAAAATTTCAGTTAGTGAAAATTAAACATAATTTTTTTCTAAGTTTTTGAAGTTCCCCTGAATTCTTTCTGTAGGTCGACTCATGTGAAGAAGGTCTGGAGCCCTGGCTGGTGTACTCAGTGGACTGAGCGCCGGCCTGTGGACCGAGGGATCGCCAGTTCAGTTCCCAGTCAGGGCACATGCCTGGGTTGCAGGCCAGGTCCCTGGCTGGGGGCGCGCGAGAGGCAACCGATCGATGTTTCTCTCCCTCCTTTCCCCCTCTCTAAAAATAAATAAATAAGTAAATAAATAAATACATACCTGGAGCGCAGCAGTCGATCTACAACTTCAGTGGGAACAAAACCTGCATCCTCTCTGCACGTTACCAATGACACGTGTACTCCAAAGAGGCACCCTCACCTGCACAGTCTCCCCCAGCAGTTTTCACGAGCCTACGCCAACGATGCTTAACATCAGTGCCTGGCTCAGGCCTTCGTCCTGGGCAAGGGAGCCCCTCCTCGCAGCTCACCTCTCCTTTCAGCCTCTCAGCAGCTCCTGCTACTGTAAAGGAATTAGGGGAGCTATATCCAACTCTGGGGGGGGCCTGAACTTAAACTATCACCCTCTAAGTGGATCCGGAACCGGAGCACAGGTGTCAGTGTGGGGGCACGTGGGTGCTGCATGCCGACCAGCACCCAGCCCTGAGCCCCGTGCTCGGACTGATCCGATGCTGGGAGTGTATAAAGAAAAATCCAGTATGTGCCTCCACCCATTAAGGTGGGAGCTTGGATGGCTTTAGTGAAAGGTTGAGTTGTATGCGCCCCAGGAGATGTTGTGCAACTCCTAACCCCCAGTTTCTCAGATTTGACCTTATTTCGAAACGGGGTCTTTACAGAACAAATCAAGTTAAAATGAGATCATCAGAGTGGCCCTAATCTAAAGACTGGTGCGCTTATAAAAAGGGGACACTTGGGCACAGACACACACAGAGAAGAGCAGATGCGAAGAGACCGGGGAGAGGACAGCATCTGCAAGCCGAGGAGAGGGGTCGGAGCAGAACCTGCTCTCGCAGCCCTCAGAAGGAGCCCGCCCTGCCGACACCCTGGTTTCGGACTTCTAGTCTCCAGGCTGTGAAAGAATACATTTGTTACTTAAGCCACCCAATTTGTGCTGCTTTCTTACAGCGGCCATAACAAATTGATACAACATTCAAAGCCAAATATATGGCCTGAAAAAAGAATGTCTTTTTTCTTTTTTTACCCCTCACTTGAGGATATGTTTATTGATTTTAGGGAGGGGGCAGGGGAGGAGAGAAAGAGAGAGAGAGAGAGAAACACGGATCCACTGCCTCCCATGTGTGCCCCACCTGGGGATCGAACCTGAAACCTTTTGGTGATGCTCCAACCAACTGAGCCACCTGGCCAGGGCAAAAAAGATCTCAATTCAGAGCCCATCACACTCTGTCTCCTTGTTCGCCACTCATCAGTTTAAAATTAGATCCTGTTCGGCCTGCTTCTGGCCTCTGGGCCGCAGGGATGGTCAAAGGCCAACTCAACAGGTGATAGGACTGGCTTAGGGAGTCCAAGGCACGCTTCTGGCAGCCCTACCACCAGCCCACAGTCTCACCGAGGGCCCAACACCTCACCAGGCAGGGGCGTTTTCAATCCTTTCATTCAAATACTCAGTGAGGAGCTCGGGACTAGAGCAGTGCTTCACACACAAACTTGGCTGCCTATCAAGAAGCCCCTGGGGAGCTTTAAGAAAATTCCACCCAAGCCTGAGCCCCACCCCAGGCCAGCTGGATCAAAATCTCTGGGGGTGGGGGCTGGGCGTGAGCGTTTTTTAAAAGCTCCCCAGATGATTCTAATGTGCAGCCAGGGTTGAGAGCCACTGGACCCTCTGACCTTTGAGGGCCTTGCCTTTTCAGAATTCGGCGAGAGTGCACTCCGTGTTTATCTTAGTGGTTCTCAGGAGCACGCTGGGCGCTGCCTCGGCCTGGTCTCCTTCTGGTCCAGTCTACAGCGGCCTGGACTGGGGAGGAGTGGAGGAGCAATTCTGATGAACAGGCGAGATGACGGCAAAGAGGGGACAGTTAAAAATGACTTTTGCCCTTTCACTAAAACACCAACTCACGAAGCTTTGGTTCCAAAGTGCTAGGAATTCAAAGATGAACCAGAAACTAACACCTAGACCTCCAGAAGCTCAGTCTCAAACTACGACTGAGGAACACACAGCGGCAGGGAGTCAAGCCACCACCCTACAAGGCAACAGAAGGTGACCCCAGAGATGATCTTAAAGGAGCAATAAGAATGCCTTCCATGAGGACAAAAGAACACGAGAAGGCTTGATCCATGACGGACCGAAATGATTTTGTTCGGCTGGAAACAGAGATGATACGCCCGCAGACACCAAGATCACGTGAGAACGACGGTTCCGTGAATCTGGTATTTCACAAGGGTGGCCTGCCCTGGCCAAGGCAGCGCCCCACGCTGCTCTTTGACCTTCCAGTGAGGGCTGGCTTCTGCCTGTATCGGCAGGGAGCCTCCGGACCACACTACTGCTGCCAGAGGCTGCAGGTGGGGGGATGGGGTGTCTAAATCCTAGCTATGCACCAACTTCTAAAAGGGAGATTTTAATAAATACATGTTCTGGGCCCCACAACCTAGAGACTCTGGGCACAGGGGTCAGGCATGTGTACTTAAAAAAAAAAAAAACAGTTCAGGTTATCACGACAGGTAATTCTCAACCTTCGTTGGGGGCACCGCCTGGGCTTTTATCTCCCAATCTGTTTCCGAGGGTAGTCCACCAGGCCTGTGGTCCACCGCTGGCTGGTCCACCAGCTCTGGTTTGTGCTCCCAGGCCAGGGTCCCGGGACCAACCTGGCCAAGGGGCCACCCTCAGAGTGCAGGGCCCACCACAAGTCAGTGTGGAAAGTCATTCTCACCCTTTCACATGGACGGAACGTGCACAGGGTACAAACAGGGCCTTCCTTCATGTCCCATGTGCTTCACACGTTAACCTCACTCTCCAGACTGAAGACCGCAACCAAAGGGTGTATTCATCCTCCGCACACAGCTTGTGTCCTCATTCCCTTCCTCTTAAGTCAGTGATCTGTGCCCAGGAGGCAGGAGGGGCCAGCCCTGGGCCCCCCAGAGCGAACCAGCCGCACTCACCCAGGCGCACCTCCTCTCACGGCTCAGGACCCGGCTTCTCACCTTCAAGAAAACTGCAGCTCACAGACCGACTTCTGTTCCCCTCACAAGGGCCAATCACTTCGAGTTCTGGCACCGAAAACCAAGCACCCGAGTCACATTTTATAGACTTTATTTACCCTAAAAAATATCCTGAGTTCATTCATACCTCCAAACCACCAGAGAATCTGAAATTTACCAGGAAACTGGGCAACTGCAGCTTGTCCTGAAGACTCAGGAATAAACACTTCATTAAATGAGAAAAGTCTCTGTCTTGAGCCGAAGCTGTTACTGTACTCAGGAGCAGGTGGGCAGGGGAAGTAGATTTTTTCCTGAGGGCAAGGCAGATGGCGAATCCTTAGCTAAACGAACAGCGGCACATGGCCCAAGCCAGCCCCACGGGGGCATCCGTACATTTGTGGGCTGGCGGACTCCACATCTGTGGACCTAATTCTTCCACACCAGCAAGGGGAGACCGGTCAGATCCCGACAACCACCACTCTTACTACAGTTAAACAGGAATGATTTATGGGTTCTTAATGATCTACTGGAACAAAAATTAAGCCTCTCAACTCTTTTTTTTTTTTTTTTAAAGATGTACCAAGACTTTCAAAGGTGGGCCAAATCCGTGCACTTTTTTCTAACTCATCTTTCTCTCTTGGTAGGGTTATTATGAAAGACAGCATTCCCTGAAACTTAGAATTCATCTGCTTCTTCCTGTAACACATAATTTCGAAGCACTGGGCTAAGAGGAGCGTTCTCGCTATGAGCAGGGAAACGGGGATGAAACAGATACACACTGCACTGCAGACGCGGCTGAGGAGATGCTGAGGAAGAAACGCTGGGTTAAGTAACGCTGCCCTGTCCGTAATGAAGTTCTGAGGTGTCAGAGCTCAACATAGTTAGAAAAAGGGGTGAAGGAAAGTGGGAGGCTTTCAGGAGAGCAAACTTGATTTTTATGTTTTTACCTGACACTAACAGGCACCAATAAAAATTTCTGAGAAGATGCACATGATGTGGCTAACAAATCCTTGGGGAGAGTTGGAGGACAGAGCCATGGCTGCCACAGGACAAGAGGTGGGAGGACGGGCGTGACCACAGAGGGTCAGGAATTTTAGGGACTTGGAACTATAACGGTGGTTATACAGATGTACATGTTAAAACTCATAAAACTGTGCACCAGAGTCAATTTTCCTGTATGTTCATTTTCCTTTTTTTTTAGATTTAAAAGAAGAAAATCAACAATAAAACCTTTAGAGGAAGAAAAGCGCTGACTGGAGACAGGACAGGACAGCTGACGCCCTTCCTCCCTAGGACAATGTGGCAGTGTCCCAGGGCTCCACCTGGGCTCACCAGGCAAGGCTCTCCTCAGGCCGATGGGCTCTGACACCCAGAGAACCAAGTGACCGTCAGTCAGAGCACCTGGGGGGACTGGGGCACAATGACAGGTGCGCTTTGGGAGGAAGCTGGGCGCCCTAAGCAGCAGATGGAGAGAGTGAGCAAAGACAGACACTGTGAGGGGCAGAAGGAGACTGGCGTGACCAGAGGGGGCTGCCAGGGTGGCATGACCAGCAGGATATTTGCTTCGGGACCAGGCCTGCTGCGAGGCAGCCTTCAAGAGCCAGATGTCACCCTTCTCCTTAAGCATCCCCTTCATCAAGGCTTCCATGGGCCTTGGGCCAACAAGGCCCGAATATGGTCTTTAATTTCTTCTGGGCCCCTCCCATCTCTGATGTCGAAGGGCCTATACGGGTATAGACCCCAAACCAGCCAGGGCAGGCAGTGTATGGAAAGCAGTAGGAATGGTCGCACCTGTCTCTCTTCACCCCCCACCAGATCTTCCAGAGAGTAGGCAGCTATAGATGCCCCTCATGGTCTCCAGGTTCATTCTGGACAGGACATCACAGGGGCAGCAGACAATGACCACCACAGAAGGCGCTGCAAAAAGACAAAGTGGGGGTGGGGAGGAGGGGGTGCCTGCCTGACTGGTTCCTGAATGACCAGAGCAGCCGACAGCCAGACCTGGCAAGCTCCACACGTGTCTCACACGGGACGAAGCGAGTCTCGGTGGGTGACGATGGGGGTGCAGACCCGGTCCTGAGGGTCAGTGGTTGGTCCAGGGTACTCTGGGAGTCAGGGCAGCTCCAGGAGAACAGCAAGTTTGGCCGAAGGCCACAGGAAAGGACAATGGGGTAGGAGAAGCTGCAGAGGCTGCAGAAAAGCCAGGAAGAGTTTCCTGTCTCGAGCGCCAGTCTCTCTCATTCCAGGAATCCCCTTTTTCCTGAAGCTACAGCCTGCTGCTATTTATTTACACAAGGCTGAACCCCACCTTCCAGGGCGCTTGCAAAGCCCTCCTCTGCCACAAAGCCCGATTGTACTACCACATCCTCACAGCCAACTCTGAGACAGACATTTGCCTGAAGGAAGACAATTTGTACCAGAGATGGAAACGGTCAGATGTAAAGGCCCCGTTGGTCAATAACTGAGACCTTTGTTAGGGTGGGAACAACCTTTCTAGGGACAGTCGGAGAGGCGTGGCAGGGGTTCCAGCCTGTCTCGGTGTCCGGCAGCCCTTCTGCAGGTGAGCTGTGGCTATTTGGTTTTGGACCATTTCCAAAGAACCAGGCCTTACCACAGGCCCAACTGAGAGATAAATCAGCATGCTATTTTGCTCCATTATCCACTTACAGAGAGGCATAATAACATTTTATTGAAGCAGGGCACGTGGATGAAAGATACATCCACAGCAGAAAGCCCCAGAGGTTTTTTTCCAAGAGGAGACAGGAAACTTTATCATCCCTCAAAACGAATCTAGCCTAAACTACATTGATTTTGGCACTTCAAACACAGTTTTTCTTAGGACTTGAAATGTGGGCTTTCTCTCTATGTTCCTCAAACATTTCTCAGCAGATTTGGTCAGACATTATTTCTCAACAGGTTCCTAACTCCCCACAACAAAAGACACCTGAAATGTGCTAACACAGCCCCCAGGAAAGTGGGGGCCTCAAAGCTCTGGACAGGTTTTAGCTGCACACAGAACAGGTAATGGTCCCCTGGACACCAAACCCAACAGGACGGAGGGGTCTCGGACAGAGGAGAAGACACCGCCTGTGTGCTAAGGTGCGCACGCCAGAGGGGGCACGGAAGCCAATGAAGTCCGTCCGCTGGTTGGTCGGTGCCTCAGGTTCAGCTACAGGAGCACAAGTCCTGGACTAGGCTGAGGGCGGCTCTGGGCTGACGTTGTGGGCCATACCCAGCTTCCCACAGCTCCCCCAGCGGCCGCCCTTGCCTTCTGCTCACACAGCCAGGGCTTAGCTCACACAGCTGTGCGCTGGTTCCATGTGTATACCTGGGAGTATCTAAAGCTGACCTCCCTCAGAGGTGACTCTGCCCATCCCTCCATCCCAAGGAATGCTCGCTTTCCTCGGGGCCCTCCATGCAACACTGATGAGTCCCCAGCCTTTCTCCATCCCAGAAGGCACTTCTAAAGCCATGCCTGCTGTCTGCACAAATGATGAGTAATTACCACTAATTGCCCCTCACCTCTTACTAACCCCAAGACCTCCCCTGAGCAGGGAAGGAGGGAGGAAGGAGAGGAAGGCGGGAAAGCTAGTCAGGGTCTCTTCTGTGCGGCCCCACCCAGCTCCCCCTGGGCCCATGCAGGTCAATTTACCACCACGCTTCCTGCTCTCACCCAGACTCCTCCTCAGCAGGTGCCATGGACTCGCCGAGGTCGGTGGGGCCAGAGACTGCAGGCTCTATAGTTCTGGGTTTCTTAGAGACGAAGTTCAGGCATTACCAACCATGTACAAAGTGGAGCCTAAGAACACAACTACTGAAAAGAATCTTCGGGTCGCCCTGTTCAGCATCTTCACCTGTGCAGGCCACAGCCCTCGGGCTCACACAAGCCATCAGCATGACCGAGGGAGGGGCCCCATGGCAGCAAGCCGGGCAAGTCTGGGGTCGATGCCTATCCCTGCCCTGGATTGCTGAGTGAACGAACGCAGGCGAGGGTCTTGGCCCCTCTGCGCCTTGATTTCCTCCAGAATACGGCAGGAATAACCACAGTCCCACCTGCAGGGTCACTTGGAGGATTAAATGAGTTTCTGTACGCAGACAAACACTCAAAGAATAAAATTGTTATCAGCACTGCAAAAAGTACTGTTCAGAGAGAGGGGAGACTCAGGTGCCAGTTCTGCTACGTTTCCCATCAGCTCGGTGACGTTAGACATTCTCTTCACCTTTCTAGGCCTCAGTTCCCTCAAGTATAACTAAAACCCAACTAGCACCTCTAATGTCCCTTGTTTAAAAAAAGAGAGACGCACATGTAGTAACACGATGCGTACTGTGTCAGAGGGAAGAGGCAAGCAGGGTGAGAGCAGGGAACTAAATTTCTGTGTCCAGAGCCCTTGCAACGTGCTCCTGGAACTTTACGGGGATTGAGACTACAAACATACACAGTACTTTTGAGCTTCTTTACATCTGTAAAACGGTTACTGTGCTTGTAAAGACTGCCTGCAGACTTAATTTGGCTTATACATACAGAGTCCCATTTAGTGCCTAAACCTGCCAGGCCCCCAGCTCCCAGCTCCAGTCAAGAATGTGCTGGGGAACTCGGCCGGGGGAGGAGAACACAGGGGGATTCTGTGTGCTCCCTCCCCAACGCGCGAACCCTCGCCGGGAGCACGAGGAAAGGGAGCCGCCTTGGGCTGCAGGCCGCTGGGGGTCATTCCTAAGAAGAGGGCGTTTTGCCAAACGTGTTAGTGGATTTGACTGAACTTCTCTTTTCCCAGTTCAGAAGACCTAGTTAGTGGCTTGGTGAACAAGGCTTGTGCACACGGACAGGAGACCACAGGTACATATCTACTACCCACCTTGCTAATTTAATGCAAAATGAAGAGTAATCATAAAAATGGAACACAGCCCTGGCTGGTGTAGCTCAGTGGATTGAGTGTGGGCTGGGAACCAGAAGGTCCCGGTTCGATTCCCAGTCAGGGCACATGCCTGGGTTGCGGGCCAGGTCCCCAGTGAGGGCCATGTGAGAGGCAACCATACATTGCTGTTTCTCCCTTGCTTTCTCCCTCCCTTCTCCTCTCTCTAAAAATAAATAAATAAAATCTTAAAAAAAAAAAATGGAACACAGAGGTAAAGGGGAGATGAATATATGCTTCAAAGACAATTGTTTACCTCGAGCTTTTAAAAACAAAAATCTTGAACTCCCTTTAGATCTCATTATGACTTCTTTAACATTTGTTTTTAATTTATCCAAGATCATAATCTTCACTGAGGACACATATGAGCCAAGCTTGAACTTGAAAACCAAGCTGGGCCTTTTGTTCTGCCTTTGTTAATTAGTATACAAAGAGGCATCTGACTCCCCCTCCCCCAGTCTTAAACACTGGTTCCTATTTATGGAGAATGGGCTACAGCTGGGCCTCTGGGTAATGGGCCCTAGACAGGTATCAGGAAATTAAGGCCCTAATACTGGGTGATTCACTGCGGACCACTGAGACAAGTTATTTCAAGCACTTAGCCTCATCTTTAAATACACTGACAGTTCCCTGCTAGCTGGATGCACTGAGTAAATTAAGTAGAATTAGGAAGATCTATAGCGTTCTAATTGTTCACACTGAAAATTAAGTATGAAGTACAGCAGTACCACAGACCAATGCACGGTTCCCAAGGTGGGTTTTGTGGAGCACTAATCCCAGGAGATGCTACTTGGAAATAAAGGGTCTATGGTTCCTTCACTCATCCAACAAATATTTATTGAGGACCCTCCATAAGCCTGGTGCTGAGAACACAACAGAGAACAAAACAGACCCTCTCCCTGCCATCTTCAGCAGGTTTAGGATCCAGAGAAAACAGAGTGCGTATCAGATAATTATTAGGCCACGTATTTACCAGCAGTGAAATGTGCTCCCCTACAGGGAGCTGAGAACTTGTAGCAGGAAACTGCATCTAAACTGAGGGGCCAGGAGTATGAAGCAAGACTTCTCTATGGGTAGGCGTGTGGGGTGGAGGGCAGTATTCTAAACGCAAGGGAAGCCGAGGGGTCCCGCACAGCGCGCTCCCCTCTAAGAGACTCGCGGTGCATGAGAAGCTCTGCAGAAATGAAGTCTAGGATGGCCTACCTATTGGGTTGGCCGAAAAGTTCGTTTAGTTGCTTTCTGTAAAAGACAATTTTCGTTTTCACCAATAACTTTATTGATTTGGATATTTTGAGTATGTCAGCGATCTCCCATGTTGTATAACGCTGATTGTTTTCAATTAATGTCTTGATTTGATCGTTACCAACTTCAACTGGTCTACCTGATGGTAGAGCATCGTCCAGTGAGAAATCTCCAGCACAAACCTCGCAAACCACTTTTGACACATTTGATCGGTCACAGCACCTTCTTTGTACACCGCACAAATGGTTTTTTTGTGTGTCAGCTGCGTTTTTACCTTTCTTGAAATGACAAAGCATAATATGCTGAAAATGTGTATTTTTCCATCTTTAGTATTAAAATGGCTACACAAAAATTCACCAATTTTGATTTTTTTAAATGCACCTGATATGACAGCTGTCACAACAGGATCTAACAAAATGGTTTAGAATGAAGGTAAAGACAACTGAGCACCACTAGAGCCATCTTACAGAAAAACCGAATGGACTTTCTGGCCAACCCGATATTAACATCCCAAGGATGTCACTCTGGGAAACGCTGATAGAGGCACTGCTGTTCTCACAGCCTAACGAAACTTCTGTATAAAACAAAAGCTCTTGTTCGTGTAACCGGAAAACTATCACATGTCCTCTCAGAACAGCCAAAATACCTTGGACTTGCTGATGTAATTCTGAAGTGTCTCCCTCGGCACGGGCCTCTAAAACACATGGCACCCACATCTCCCACTGCCACAGATGAAATTAAGTCCACGGCTACAAACTAGTGGGCCAGATGAAAATTCTACCTCCAGCACAGGCATCTACTTTATTTTTAACAGTACGTACAAGCCTTAATACTGGCATGAATTGAGAAAACTTTCATGAAAAGTAAAACAAAAATGATCAACCACTCATCAAAGATTATTCCCTAAAAGATACTAAAAGTAAACAATGATTTCCCTTGTTCCCCTAAATATGTCCAAGAGGAAGACAGGTTTTTGCTGTTTATTACATACTATGCATTAAAAAGGGGAGTGTAAATAAATAATAACGAATATTCATACACACGCAGGTTTTATGTGCAAGGCACTGTGCCAGGGGCAACAGAAAGCTAAAGGACAATATGGCGGCAGGTCCTAAAGCACACGGATCCCAGAGACCTAGAGTTCCAAAACTGAACAAAGTAAGTGCCCAGGGAATGGTGGAGTATGGAGACTAAACTTTAAAGAGGCTAGGGAGATCCTGAAAACCCAGAACCACTAAAGCTAATAACTTGACCTTAACAAAGCCCCTACTGTGTGTCAGACACTGTTCTACATGCTGTGTATAACCTTGTTTAATCTTTGCAACGATGAGGTAGGTCCTGGGTATATATCAAAATACGGCTTCCAACTCAGCGTTCCATGGAAATCTGTTACTCAATGACGGCTCCAACTTGAGAGACCCGAACTTCTGTCTGACCAACATACCTCATGAACGTGACCGTGTGAGAAATAAGGAAACGAGGCATGTTGGATTTGCTGTCATTATCTTAACATTCCCTTTCAAAAACAGGCAAGTATTCTACATGTAACTTGAGTGAAAATCCCCTTATGAGCTTTGTCTGTTTGAATGCTATCAGCTGGCAGAAGTATATATGTATATTTTAATTAAAGAATAAAATATAAAAAACAAACAAAAAAAAGAATAAAATATAAGCATGAAATATATTAATTTTATATAGAAAGTAACTGTAATGTACAGTTATTAAATAAGGAGGATTAATAAACAGCACATTTAAAAAGAGAACATTATATGCTTTTAGAGCAAAAAAAGTATTCTTTTAAATTGTAACAGGCACATATTCTGCAGTTGACTTGAACAATGTGAGTCTTAATGCGTATAAAAAAGTAGACCCGCCCAGTTCAAAGTTGTGTGGTTCAAAAGTCAACTGTACTTCTAAACTCTACGGAAATGCTTGGTATACTCCTAACAGTAAACAGAATACCATTTAGGAGCAGTATATGCACCCCTACTGTTCAGACTATTGTTTCTAAGTAACCTATTTCACTAAAAATGAAATCAGAGTTCCTTCTAGAAATGTCTGGCTCCAGGTCTATGCACAGGTGACGCACGAGCGATCCTGGAACAGCCTGCCATTCCAACAAGCAGGGAACATCAAAGACCACGAGGACTCAGGAGCCAACCCGAAGGGGCTTCCAATAAACACAGGGCAATCTGAGTATCAGTACGGATAATTATAAATGGATCTGAATATATTACATAGATGTAAACACATCAGTTTATATTTTAAAAAATAACTTCATTGGTTACCCTTGAAGGGTAACAAGAAACCACCGAAAATCGTTAAGTAAATAAAGGGAAAGAATCAAGCACTTACATTGCTCTTTCCATGTGATGATCTAGAGCACAGGTCAGAATATGTTTTCTGTAAAGTGCCAGATCTTTTGAAACCTGTAGGCCACATATGGCCTCATCGTAACTACTCAGCTCAGCCCTTGTAGTGTGCAAAAGCAGCCACAGACAAACTACAAATGAATCACATGTCCGTGTTCTAATTAAACTTTACTTACAGAAATAAGTACTGAGTTGGATTTAGCCAGTGGACCTTAGTTTGCTGACCTCTGATCTAAGATAACTATTGGGTTGGCCAAAAAGTTCATTTAGTTTTTTTCTTTCTTTTATAAAATATATTTTATTGGTTATGCTATTGTAATTGTCCCAATTCCCTTCCTTTGCCCCCCCCGTACCCCCATTCCCTCCAGCAATTACCCCCTTAGTTCATGTCCATGGGTCATGCATACATGTTCTTTGGCTACTCCATTTCCTATACTGTTCTTAACACCCCCTGTGTATTGTGTATGTACCAATTTGCACTTCTTAATCCCTGCACTTTCCCTTCTTTTTCCCTCTTCCTCCTCCAAGCTGATAACCCTCCAAATGACCTCCATATCTATGATTTTGTTCTGTCCTGCTTGTTTGCTTAGTTTTTTAGATTCAATTGTTCCACTTCATTCTTTTAGATTCAATTGTTGATAGTTGTAAATTAACTGCCATTTTAATGTTCATCATTTTTATCTTCTTTTCCTTAAGTAAGTCCCTTTAACATTTCACATAAGGGCTTGGTAATGATGAACTCCTTTAGCTTTACCTTGTCTGGGAAGCACTTTATCTGCCTTTTGATTCCAAATGATGGCTTTGCTGGATAGAGTAATCTAGGTTATAGGTCCTTGCTTTTCATCACTGAATACTTCTTGCCAGTCCCTTCTAGCCTAAAAAAGTTTCTTTTGAGAAATCAGCTGATAGTCTTATGGGAACTCATTTGTAGGTAACTCTCTGCTTTCCTCTTGCTGCTTTTAAGATTCTCTCTTTATCTTCAAGCGTTGGCATTTTAATTATGATGTGTCTTGGTGTGGTCCTCTTCGTGTCCATCTTGTTTGGGACTCTCTGTGCTTTCTAGACTTGTATGTCTAATTTCTTGTCAACTTAGGGAAGTTTTCTTTCATTACTTTTTCAAATAAGTTTTCAATTTCTTGCTTTCTCTTTTCCTATTGGCACCCCTGTGATTCAAATGTTGGAATGTTTGAAGTTGTCCCAGAGGTTCCTTAGCCTATCCTTGCTTTTTGGATTCTTCTTTTTCCTTACTGTTCTTATTGAATGTTTGTTTCTTTTTTTTTCCTTTCTTATGTTCCAAATCATTGATTTGATTCTTGGCTTCCATCCACTCCACTGTTGATTCACTGTACATTTTTATTTCACTTAATGTGACCTTCATTTCTGCCTGGGTCTTTTTTATGGTGTTGAAGTACCCAGCGAGTTCCTTGAGCACCCTTAATAACCAGTGTTTTGAACTCTACATCTGATAGATTGCTTATCTTCATTTTGTTTAGCTCTTTTTCTGAAGTTGTGATCGTTTTTTTTCATTTGGGCCATGTTTCTTTGTCTCCTCATTTTGGCAGCCACCTTGTATTAGGTAGAGCTACTTTGCCTCCCTGTCTTAGCAACATGGCCTATTTTTTAAAAGTGCACCAGTAAGCTGGATGGGGTGGAGTCTTAGGTAAACACCCAGGTGGGGGAACCAAGTTGATGGAGTCTTAGATATGGTGCCACAGCTCTGTGGCTTTGTGTTGGGGGAGGGCTCAGAAAGGGAACAATGGCTGCTGCCTCGCCTCTGGTGTTTTGTCCAGGAGGAAACTGTCCCCCAGCACTTGCTCTGATGACAGACACTTCAATTTCTCCATGTGTGCCACTAGTGCTCTTCAAGCTGCTGCCTATGCTGAAGGCCAGAGGGGGTGAGTCTACATAAGCCCTAAGTCCATTGTGGGCCCTTTAAGAGGAGATCCCTGAGAATCTTGCAGTTTCTTCTGCCACCCCAACCCCCACTGGTTTTTACAGCCAAAAGTTATGAAGACTTATCTTCCTGGCACTGGAACCCTGGACTGAGTGGTCTGGTGTGGGGCAGGGATCCCTCACTCCTGAGGGATCCCTCCCCATTTTTATCTACCATACCTGGGTATAGAACTGCCCATTCCCCGTCTCCACCCCTTTATCCATCTGGGTGAATGTGACTTCTTTAATTCCTTGCATGTCAGATTTCCATACAGCTCGGTTTTCTGATGATTGTGGGTGATAGTTGTTTAGTAGTTTAGTTGTAATTTTTGCTGTGGTTGTGCAAGGAGATGACCCATATCCATGTATTTCTCGCACATCAATGTTTCTCTTCCTCTCTTTCTCCCTCCCTTCCCATATTTCTAAAAATAAATAAATATACTTCATTTACTTATTTTTAGACAGGGGAAGATGGGGGAGAAAGAGAGGGAGAGAACATCAATGTGTGGTTGCCTCTCGCATGCCCCCTACTGGGGACCTGGCCCACAACCCAGGCATGTGTCCTGACTGGGAATTGAACCGGTGACTCGGTTCACAGACCGGCACTCAATCCACTGAGCCACACCAATCAGGACTAAATATAATATATATTTTTTAAAAATTGGTGAATTTCCTCTTGGCTGCTGTGGCTCTGCGGATTGAGCACCAGCCTGGGAACAGAAAGGTTGCTGATTTGATTCCCAGTTATTTAATTCCCAGCACATGCCCGTGTTGTGGGCCACATTCCTGGTTGGGAATGTGCAAGAGGCAACTGATTGATGTACCTCTTGCACATTGACATTTCTCTCCCTCCCTTCCCCACTGTCTAAAAATAAATAAATAAAATCTTTTAAAAATTGGTGAATTTTTGTGCAGCAACTCTAATATTGAAGATTGAAGAAAACATGCAACATTTTTTGCATATTATACTTTATTATTTCAAGAAAGGTAAAAATGCAACTGAAATGCAAAAAAATGATTTGTGCAGTGTATGAAGATGCTATGACTCACTGAACATGTAAGTGGTTTGTGAAGTTTCTTGGGACTATTGACAGTTTGGCCAAATAATTCTTTGCTGTGGGGCTGTCTTATGCATTGGAAGATGTTTAGCAGCACCCCTGACCTCTTCCCACTCAAAGCCAATAGTGGGAGACAGCTGACATACTCAAAATGTCCAAATCAATAGTTATTAGTGAAAATAAAAAATGTGTCTTTTATTTTACAAAAAAAACTAAATGAACTTTGTGGCCAATCTAGTACAATAAGAGTTGATGAGGGGTAGTTTCTCTTTTAAAAACATCACAGCTGAGCCCTGGCTGGTGTAGCTCAGCGGATTGAGCACAGGCTGGGAACCGAAGGGTCCCGGTTCGATTC
The DNA here is from genome assembly GCA_004026765.1 of Micronycteris hirsuta. NCBI lineage: Eukaryota > Metazoa > Chordata > Mammalia > Chiroptera > Phyllostomidae > Micronycteris > Micronycteris hirsuta. The sequence goes on from PVJI01000537.1 coordinate 119,941, forward strand.
CCCGTCAGGGCACATGCCTCGGTTGCAGGCCAGGTCCCGAGTGAGGGCCATGTGAGGAGCAACCATACACTGCTGTTTCTCTCCCTCTCTGTCTCCCTCCCTTCCTCTCTCTCTAAAAATAAATAAATAAAATCTTAAAAAAAAAAAACAAAAAAAAACATCACAGCTGATAGATGAAGAAGGAATGATACAAATAGACTGTCACCATTTTTGAAATTGCTAACAAAGTAATGGAGGTGGGTGATGATCATCAGTGGCTGCTAATATTACACAGACAACCTGATGTTAAGTGTCTCCTGATGTGAGAACAACATCTATGAAAGTCTTGAAAAAATAAATGTAAAAGGAGAGATAAAGAGAAGACCCTGAAGCTTGATCAAAAGTATAAATCAAGCTAACACTTTTCAAAAACTACAGGGGACAGAAAAACATGTTGAAAGACATCATGGGGTTGCATTTAACAAAATCCAGACTGTGAGAAACTCCACAGGAGGCATCAGATAAAAAACTAAAAACCTCCTGGCTGGTGTAGCTCAGTGGATTGAGCGCGGGCTGGGAACCAAAGGGTCCCGGTTCGATTCCCAGTCAGGGCACATGCCTGGGTTGCAGGCCAGGTCCCCAGTGAGGGCCATGTGAGAGGCAACCACACATTGCTGTTTCTCTACCTCTCTTTCTCCCTCCCTTCCCCTCTCTCTAAAAACTAAATAAATAAAATCTTAAAAAAAAACCCAAAAAACTAAAAACCAAATTAGGAAATTCTTTACATCCTATTAGGAACGCAGAGCCGAATGTCAATTTGCTACCTCAATATTTCACAAGATATCAAAACTATATATCATAATTTTGTGACAAATTATCTTTGATTCAGACATAATGAACACTATAAAAATCTATAAAAGAAACTTTTATTAAAAAAATGAGGGAGCAAAGTACCTTTTTCCTTCATCTTATTTAATATTCACGAATACACTACAGAGAGTCACAGAAACAACCTAGCAACTTATAGAACCAAGAAACAACTGTTCCTGCAATACAATGTCAAACTTTAAAAATCTGATCATTAATTTGGCCACTATCACAGAAGTAACTGTCTCTGGCAAGATACAACAATGAATTAACAAAACCAGTGGGTGAAAGTTTGGTGAGAAATAGGATATCCACATACTCACAAAGCAGCTCCACACAGGATACATATTAATTACAAAAAAGAGGAATAGTAATTTTTTTGCAGAAAGTTGGCAGATATTATTTTCACCAAGTGATCAAAAGTAACATCACCTTTAACGGGAAAACTGCAGGCTCCTTGGGAGAAACACTTGGGAGTACATCGCAACACCATATCAACTCTGCAGCTTTCTTGCCCAACACACACAACCTGAATCTGCTCATAAGAAACATCTGAAAGAAGCAGAATTCAACGTCCTTTACCAAATAAATGGTTTGTAATCTCCAAAAGTCAAAAACAGAAGAGACACATTCAGACAGAAAACCTGTTCTAGACAGAAGGAGACTAAAGAGACCATGAAGTGCAACACATGACCCTGGACTCGTCCTGGACAAACCCCCAGACCAAAACGGTTTCGATGTTTCCCTTTGCTACAAAAGACAATGGGAAGACAACTGGCAAAACCTGAATAAGGTCTGTAGATGAGACAATAGCACTATCTCTGTGTTAATTTCCTGATTTTGATAACTATATTGTAGAAACTATCCTTGGTTTTAGAACATACACATGGGGAGTGGGGGGAGGGAGGAGAGGGTAAAGGGGGGGTAAATGGTGATGGAAGGAAACTTGACTTGGGGTGGTGAACATGATACAATATACAGATGACGTATTATAGAATTGTACACTGCAATTTTATTAACCAATGTCACCTGAATAAATTCAATTTAAAAAAAAAAAAAAAAGCCCTGGCTGGTGTGGCTCAGTGGATTGAGTGCCAGAGTGCAAACCAAAAGGTCGCTGGTTCAATTCCCAATCAGGGCACAAGCCTGGATCGCAGGCCAGGTCCCCAGTGGGGGGCGTGCGAGAGACAATCAATCAATTATGACTCGCACACTGTTTCTCTCCCTCTCTCTCCCTCCCTCCTCTCTCTAAAAGTAAATAAATAAAGTCTTTAAAAAAGAAAAGAAGAACAGATACATGAAGTTATCTAGGAGTAAAGGGGCACTGTGCCTGCAACTTATTCTCAAAAGTTATAGAAGGTCAGAAAGATAAAGGAAATGTGGTCAGTGTTAACATTCTGGGAAATCTAGAGAAAATTACATGGGGATTCTTCATATTACTTCACATCTTTTTCTGTCCGAAATTGTTCCAAAATAAAAAGTTAGATTAATTTGTATAGATACAGGGTGGGGCACAAGTAGCTTTGCAGCTGTGAGTACGCCAGTTTATTCTTGTATTATTATTTACTAATTATTGTATTGTTTTCCATACAAACAGCTGTAAACTACTTTTGCCCCACCCTGTATATGTACAGTTGACCCTTGAACACGGGTTTGAAATGCGCAGGGGCAGTTATGCACGGATGTTTCAAAGTTTGTAGGTTTCCTATCTGAGGAGTCAACCAACTACTGACTGAAACCAGTATTTTCACATTCTGATCCGTAGTTGAAAAGGACCAACTGTAACTAAGATTCTAGGGAGTCAAACATTATACCTGGACTTATGGCTGTGTGGGGGTCTGCACCCCTAGCCCCCCGTGTTGTTCAAGGTTGAATGTATACAAACGCCACAGATATGAATTAATTGTGTGTGTGTGTGTGTGTGTGTGTATACATATCATCCTGTTGATAATCATTTGACTAAGAACTTGCAGAGCCCTGTCAAGTGAGGCTCAGTTGGTTGGGCCTCATCCTGCAAAACAAAAGGTTGCCAGTTCAATTCCTGGTCAGGGCATATGCCTGGATCATGGGTTCGGTAGGGGCATGTATGAGAAGCAACCAATAGATGTTTCTCTCCCTCCCTTCCCCTCTTTCTAAAAATAAATAAATAAAAAATGTTAAAACATTTGAAATGCTGCAAGAAAATATCCACTTATTAAAATATGGTTTAAATTTGTTGGCCACCAAACATCTTAATAAAGCGATAATAATTCTGTACATTATTTTGATGACATTTATTATTTTTTATGTCCCAGAGATTTGTTCTATGATGTTGATACTTGGCTTTAGCCGTGGACAAATCCTGGTTTTAAAGTGTAATCCAAGAACTTCTGGCCAAGATGGAGGCATAGGTAGACACATTGTGCCTCCTCACACAACCAAAAGAAGGACAACAACAAATTTAAAAACAAAAAACAACCAGGACTGCCAGAAAATCGAACTGAATGGAAGTCCGACAACCAAGGAGTTAAAGAAGAAACATTCATCCAGACCGGCAGGAGGGGAGGAGACAGGCAGCCGGGCAGAGAGGACTCTTGGCAAGGCGGCGGCTGGAGGACCAGGGTGGGCAAGGCAGCGGATTGTGGACCTGGTGGTCCCACATTTGCGTGCGGATAAACTGGGAGGAACAACCAGGGAGCAAGATAGACCACACAACCCAGGGTTCCAGTGTGGGAAATAAAACCTCAAACCTTTGCCTGAAAATACCTGTGGGGGTTGCGGCAGCAGCAGGAGGAACTCCCAGCCTCACAGGAGAGTTCGTTGGAGAGACCCACAGGGTCCTAGAACGTACGCAAACCTACCCACCTGGGAATCAGCACCAGAAGGACCCAATTTGATTGTGGGTAGTGGGGGAAGTGACTGAAAACTGGCTGAGAGCTGAGCAAGCACATTGTTCTCTCTTGGACCCCTCCCCCACATACAGCAGCACAACACAGTGACATGGTTGCCCCACCCTGGTGAACACATAAGGCTCCGCCCCTTACTACATAAGAGGTGCTCCGAGACAAAAAAATGGCCCAAATGAAAAAACCGATCAAAACTTCAGAAAAGACGCAACTAAGTGACAAAGGGATAGCCAACCTATCAGATGCACAGTTCAAAACACTGGTAATCAGGATGCTCACAGAATTGGTTGAATACAGTTGCAAATTAGATGAAAAAATGAAGGTTATGCTAAGTGAAATAAAGGAAAATGCACAGGGAACCAACAGTGATAGGAAGGAAATTGGGACTCAAATCAACAGTTTAGACTGGAAAGAAGAAAGAAACATTCGACCAGAACAGAATGAAGAAAAAAGAATTCAAAAAAATGAGGAGAGGTTTAGGAACCTCTGGGACAACTTTAACCATTCCAACATCCGAATCATAGGGGTGCCAGAAGGAGAAGAGGAAGAGCAAGAAATGGAAAACTTATTTGAACAAATAATGAAGGAGAACTTCCCCAATCTGGCAAAGGAAATAGCATTTAAGGAAGTCCAGGAAGCTCAGAGAGTCCCAAAGAAGTTGGACCCAAAGAAGCACGCACCAAGGCACATGTAATTAAGTTACCCAAGATTAAAGATAAGGAGAGAATCTTAAAAGCATCAAGAGAAAAGGAGACACTTACCTACAAAGGAGTTCCCATAAGACTATGAGCTGATTTCTCAAAAGAAACCTTGCAGGCAAGAAGGGGCTGGTAAGAAGTATTCCAAGCCATTAAAGGCAAGGACCTACATCCAAGATCACTCTGGATCAGCAAAGCTATCATTTAGAATGGAAGGGCAGATAAAGTGCTTCCCAGATAAGGTCAAGTTAAAGGAGTTCATCATCACCAAGTCCTTATTATATGAAATGTTAAAGGGACTTACCTAAGAAAAAGAAGATAAAAAATATGAACAGTAAAACAGCAACAAACTCAGTTATTAACAACCAAACCTAAACCAAAAACAAAAAAAATGAACTAAGCAAACAATTAGAACAGGAACAGAATCACAGAAATGGAGATCACATGGAGGGTTATCACAGGAACAGAATCACAGAAATGGAGATCACATGGGGAGTAGGAGGGAGAAGGAGGAGGGAAAAGTACAGAGAATAAGTAGCATAAATGGTAGGTAGAAAATAGGGGGAGGTTAAGAGTAGTATAGGAAATGTAGAAACCAAAGAACTTATATGTACAACCCATGGACATGAACTAAAGGAGGGGAATGCGGGTGGGAGGGGGTGTGCAGGGTGGAGGAGAATAAAGGGGGAAAATGGGACAACTGCAATAGCACAATCAATAAAATATATTTTTAAAAAATGAAAAATTTAAAAAATGCAGTCCATACAGCCAAAATGTTAATTCAGTGACCCTCAAATATTAACATGATGCCCATTTTGCGGAAGCGAGCCCTGGGCAGAGCAGCACAGAGCCAGATCATGGCTGGCCCGGGATTCAAGGCCTGGCCGCCTGTGGCCAAACCCAACTCCCAAACCCCTTAAATATACTGGCGCCCCAAGGGAAAGGGATGGCCTGTCAGTGGGGCATGCCCTGCTCCTCCACCCATCAGGCCTTGGGCTTCTCTCCACCCACGTTCCCCTCTCCTCTCTTTTGGTGCAACTGCTTATCCAGGAGCACCCCCACTCCAGACTTCGCCACCTCCTGCATTAACTCTCCCTAGGAGGGCCCCAAGGCTTAGAACACCCTTCCGAAGACGACCTATTTCCCGTTCCAAAGCTTCAGCACCAGCGTCTCTCTCCCTGATAAGTATTTTATAATAGAAAACCTTACATTGTAAAAGAAGTATAAAGTTTTTTTTATCTCCTATATCTCTAATATTCCTCCCATACCTTTTCTCTATGCACCTCACCTAGAAAACAGTTTAAATAGATAATGTAATTAATAAGCATTGTCTTATCCAATTTACATATAAAATAATATTCGCCCATGTACAAGAAAGTGGGGCTGGTCAGGAGTAGGAAGGAGGCAATGGACAAGTCAGCAGATGCACATAGCGTATTAGATATTGGCCCTGACTGGTGTTGCTCAGTGGGTTGGGTATCGTGCCACAAACCGAAAGGGTGCAGTTCGATTCCGGGTCTGGGCACTTGCAGGCCAGGTTCCCAGTAGGGGGAGTGCAAGAAGCAAGTTTCAATGTTTCTCTCACGCATCAATGTTTTTCTCCCTCTCTCCCCCTCTCTCTAAAAATAAGCAAATGAAATCCTTTAAAAAATAACTAATATTAGATATCGTGGTATCTAAGGAACCAAGTTTACTACCTCAAGATATCACAAGAAAAACACAAGGTAAATTGAAGGGAAAATATAGATTAAATGGAGCTGCAGAGCACAGAAAAGCAAAGAAAGACGAAGACTGCAATGATCACCACCTCTGAAACTGTACAGATCGGCCATTAAAAGGGTCTGAGTCCAGCCCTGGCCAGAGAGGCTCAGTTGGCTAGAGCATCGTTTGGTAACTGAAAGGTCACAGGTTCGATTCCCAGTCAGCGCCCGTGTCTACGACACAGGTTCAGTCCAGGCCGGCACGCACAGGAGAGGCAATCGATCGATGTTTCTCTCTCCCATTAATGTTTCTCCCACTCTTCCTTCCCCTCTCTCTAAAAGTCAATAAACATGTCCTCAGGTGAAGATTACAAACAAAAAAGGGGTCTGACTCTACCCCAGGCAGAAGTAGTGGTGAAAAGTGCCTCCTAAGTCAAAGGGACAGAAATGCCACAGAAAAGAATGAAAAGAGATGTTAATACTCATCTTTTACTGTATTACTGTACATGCTCACGCCATTTCCTTGTACAACTTTCAGTAGAAGGGAAATTGCATCATTGTGGCTGCAATGATGGCTCTGCCACCTTTTGGAGAGGAGACTCTCGGTCCCTCACTTACTCTCTCAGTCTCAGCTTCCCCGTGGGTAACGCAGATTATAATATCAGATGTGCAGGTGTTCAGTGTGGGAAACAGTCGTGCCGGTGTGATACAGTTCCCCGGAACGCGGCAGGTGCCTACAGTGCTGTTTTCAAATACACTGATGTTTAAATATTCATGCTGTCAACATTCGGCAAATGTCTGTGAATCACTTAACCCAGGTCACGTGTCACAGTTTAATAAAGTATTTTGTGGGGAGGGGGGGCTTAAGGGGACCAAATGGTCATGAAAAAAATAATAAAGATTATATATTTTTTTAAAAAGAAGTATTTTGTGGTGCAGTTTTTCTGCAGCACTGCTTTCTGCCGGGCTCGCTGCGAGTTTCCTTAAGTGGTAGCGAGGGCAATGCTCCAGGGAGCATAGCTGGGCTCCAGTCCTGTTCCCACCACTCATAACTGTGTGGCCAGGGGCAAGGCCACTCTCCCCCTGAGCCTGTGCTCCTCACCAGTGGGGTGGGCTGGACGGTCCCCCTTCTGGCTCTGAGGGCTACAGAGAACCCACGCCGGAACCTTGTATAAGAATCTCAGGGAGGAATGTTCAGCCCACCCCCAGGAGGCATGTGTTATAAAATCCAACTGATTTTAGGGACTATGATATATTCTTTTTGGAATTTATGGAGAAGAGTGTAGTTCCAAACATCAGAAATCACTATAGCCAACAAATTTGAACTTGTAAAATGATCAGCTTTTCATACCACTCATTCTTGCTTCTTTTGTTTTTCTTTGTTATCATCGGATACATCTATTTCTTTCTTTTACTTTTTTAATCCTCACCCAAGGACATTTTTTTCATGCTATCACACCTGCAACCCAGGTATGTACCCTAACTGGGAATCGAACCCCTGACCTTTCGGTGTATGGGATGGCGCTCCAACCAACTGAGCCACACCAGCCAGGGCAGTACTTATGTCTTTAACAGTCAATTTACTAAAGTAGTTCTAAATGATTGGGACTGATTTTTAACTTAGAGAACTTTTAAAAAGCAACCAATTTATAAAATAGTTTATAGAATGAACAATAAGAAAATATCTGTGCACTTGGTTCTCCAGAACTTGGTTTGTTAACCAAACTGCTGAAGTAGGAGCCAGTTGGCCCCTCCCACCCTCTTCCACACCAAAAACGCACAAGAACGTTCTTCCAATGCACTGCTTTCAACCAGGAAAAACAGTCCGCCGAGTTCAAAAGAGGTCAAATGTTAGTAGGTTCCCACTTATCCCTCTGAAACAGGGTAACGTGGCGAAGTTCCTGGGGCCACCACTAAAGGTTACTTCGCTCCTCTGGAGTCCAGTAGTGGAAGAGCAACTTCAACCACGGCCACTCACTCACTTACACAACTGTTACTTGAGAAGGAACATTTCCAGATCCACTTTGTAAAGCTGGAACAAGTCTACCCACCTTCCACCCTAACAAACTACACCAGGATTTCTGAATTGGGAAACAAAGGTCAGCGGCCCTTCTCCCAAGAGGAGGAAGAGCTAAGTTATAACAGACATTTATGTAAAGTCACACGGGTGGAATACAAAGACATGGACTTTGGCCTCACAACCAAATTCAAATCTTTGCACTGTCAATTACCAGTAGTGTGACCTTGAACAAGATGCCCGACCTCTACAAGTCTGTCTGCACAGCAGTGAAATGGGAATAAGAAGTATCTACTTCTTAGCAGGTCAGAAGTAATGAAAATAATGTTTTAGTAGCAATGCACTGCCAAGTGCATTCCAAAGAACTTGGCAATGCATTGCTACAAGAACAGCAAACGAGAGCGCCCACTTTACCACACATCTGCCAGCATGCAAAAGTCTTATTAAGACAAACTCTGTTAATTTGGTGGGCCAAAAAGTCTTATCTTTATTGGCATTTTTTGATCACTTGGGATATTGAACACAGCTTCACATATTCGGAAGTCATTTGTAGTTTCTTCTTTTGTGAATCTTTTGTTTATATTTTATGTTTACTTTCTACAATTAGGGTGAACACTTAGGACGCTGTTTCTCCTCTTAAGAAAGATTTCTGAACTGCTGTAACAGCTGAGTATGAGTTCATTTCCTGTCCCGAGGACTCCAGGTAACTAGAGGTATCACTCCTCATCACTTCCACAAAAACTCTTGAAAAGGCCATGTTTAGGAAAACATTTTTATAATTTTCAAACTTTGAAGTGTATTTCTAAACTAAATGTTCATTTTCCCATGAAAATCTCTGGGCTATATGTATCATGAAAAGGAAAGATTTAAAATTCTGAAATTTATTTTAGAACCTTAAAGGTATTTGTCAATTGAGGGAACACGTCACCTCCAACACCTCTCAGAAAGAAGCTGCACGCCCCCCCGGGGCGTCTGCTTGCTGAGTGCACACGCGGTCCAGGGGACTCAGCACTCCCCCACGCCCCTCACGTTCTCCTCACTTCCAAATGCCAAGGGTTTGGAAACTGCATTTATTCCATTGTTCCCTGAGTCCAATCCAGCTTAAGAAAAGATAATACAACAGGGAGTGTATAAAAACCTCCACCAAAAATACATTATTACTCACTTTGGGGCAGTTTACTACATGCTTTTAAGCAGTCAGTCCTTCCTTTCCCACCCCCGATAACTTATCACATCCCAGTATCTGTTGCTGACTGCACACAAGTTGTATTTTGAGTCCCATCTCCAACCACCTTCAAAATCAGCCAGCTCCAGACAATAAAAAGAGGAAAATTTTCCCAAGTATGCCATATCTTTCAACCAATGCACAAGTCTTTCGTTATTTAATGTGCAGCTAAGCGATTCCCACCGTTTTCATATTTACAATGGCAGTACAGAGAAGAGGCCTGTAGTCTCCCTACGGCAAACAAAATTTCAAGACCCCCACCCAAGCCAACCTGGTTTTACTGAGAATCTCAAAGCTATCCAGCTATCCAATGCATCCCCCTTCAATTTCTGACAACTCCACCTCTGCATTTTTCTACATCCCCACCTTCCACTCTTGGGCTACTCTGCAAAATTGGGAGAACACCTACTGTCAAGCATCTTCATCGACGAAGAAAATTGACTACCTTCTTTCCAAAATTCTCAGTCTCCTCTCCTCTCCTTCCTACCTTTTCCTCCGTTCGCCTTCCATGCTACCCTACTGCCCCTATAAACTCTGCTCCAGCCTCCTAAATACACTTTCCAAAGCCTGTGGCTCCTCCCTTCCCCCTCTACGCCACAGCCATTCTCCTTAAATGGCTGTCTGCAGTCTGGGTTTTCAACATCTTCCAGGTTATGGTAGGACAGAAAGTGAAATGTGGAAGGTACACAGGGGTAGGGAGCAGGTTGCCTGCCACTGCGGGAGTCTGGTCTGGCGTTCTGGCTGAGAAGCGAGGGATGGTTTACACCCAGGACCATTCCAATGCATAGCGCCCTCAGCACCGGATCGAAGTCCTCAGCTAGTATCTCTGCCTCCTATCTTTATCACCACTACTTGGCTGGACTACTCTCTGTGGGCACCAATAACTTCCTCATTAGTGAATTCCCAAAGCCTCTCTTGACCCCTCCATCTTCTTGTCCCCGCTGTGCCATCTGTCCCTCCTCTTTGCTTTCCCTCCAGCTCCCATGATGTCACAGGACCTAAGCTCTCCTCCCACCTTGGAAAGTGCTCCTTTCCACCCTTTCAGTGACTTCTTTCTCTATCATGAGCATCCTCTCGCCTTCTTCTTTTGTTCTCCTGCATCACCAGTTGCTACAATTGCAACTATTCCCTCAATGTCCCCTCAAACCAATGAATCTCCAATGAAACTTAGCAGTTTCTCCAAATGAGAGCCTCTCACAGACCATGTGGGCGCTGACATTGCCAAAAGAGTCAAGAGCATCTGTCCAGCTCTGGGTAGGCAAACACGGCAGGCCAGAGCCGGCCTGCAAGGTCATTCCCCCAGGTCACCGGGGCTCAGACCCCAGTTCACTGGGACAACAGCCACTTTCTGCCTACAGTATTGCCCTCCCTGCATGAATTCAACCAACCACCCCAGTCTCTCCCATCCTTTCCATCTGGATACTCTGAAGCCATTTTCATTTCACCCTGGACTCTTATGAGCCTTCTAAATGTTCCAGCTCCTTCTAGGTCCTCTCCCTCCAAACCCTATTACCTGTCTAAGCATATATGAGTCACATCACGTCCCAGCACAACTTTCGATGGTTTTCTGTCGCTTCTTGAATAAGACCAGATTCCTGCACTGGCATTCAAGGCTTGGCCCCTTATCCTTCCAGGCAAATAGGATGACTTGCATTGCCCCTAAGAGCCCTGAACTTGCTTCCTCCCTCCCACCCTTTGCTCTCCCCGCGCTGGCTCCAGCCTCACTGTTCACCCTAAACACCTCTACACTCTTTATATGTTTTGTTATTAACAAGAATTATTTTTAAACATATTTTTAAATTTTTTTCTAGTAAAGTTCACATTCAATTTTATTTTATATTAGTTTTAGGTGTACAGCACAGTGGTTAGACTATCAATAAGAATTACTTTGAATTAAAGAATGAGTGAGTTTTGGGGACAAGTTTAAATAACTTCCTCTACCTGCTTTCCTTGATTTGGCTGGACCAAAACAATCTTTCTATTCTCTTTATTCTCAAAATTCTTCTTTAGAATTTATGGACTCTTAACATAGACTTCATATTACAGTGGTTTGTGCTAACATTACTTCCTCCTAACTCACTCTTTTTCCAAGACTTTTGAGGACTTTTCTAGACAATCATGTAATTTTCTTAAAGATTTTATTTATTTATTTTTAGAGAGAGGAAGGGAAGGAGAAAGAGAGGAAAAGAAACATCAACGTGAGGTTGCCTATCATGCACTCCCTACCGGGGACTTGGCCCACAGCCCAGGCATGTGCCCTGACTGGGAATCAAACCAGCGACCCTTTGGTTCGCAGGCCAGCACTCAGTCCACTTAGCCACACCAGCCAGGGCTCCTAACTCATTTTTTAAAGTTGGATCTAATGCATCCCGTCTCCCACAGTCCCTTAGCCATTGCCTGTGACAGGTTCTCAATAAACATCACCTTAGGTTGAGGAGTTACAACTTGAAGATACCAATCTAAAGTTCCCCAGTTTAGCAAGTAAAATTTGGCTCTAAGTTAGAATATAAGTAGGATCTTTGCATTATAGATTTTTCTAAAGAGTTAATTATTTAAATTCCTTCTTATGCACAATTTTTTTTGTTAACTTTGCACATCATTGTAAAGGCTGGGATACTCTGTTGAAGGTTACCATGCATGCTAGCCTACTTTCTCAAGAATCCATAGAAGTCAGATCAATGAAGACTGAGACCAACTTCTACCTTTCTAAAATTATAACCAAGCCCTGGCTGGTGTGGCTCAGTGGACTGAGTGAGGGCCTGCAAACCAGTCAGTCGCCAGTTCAATTCCCGGTTCAGAACACATGCCTGGGTTGCGGGTCAGGTCCCCAATGCGGGGTGTGCAAGAGGCAACCACACATTGATGTTTCTCCCTCTCTCCCTCCCTTCCCTCTCTAAAAGTAAATAAATATATTTAAAAAATAAAATAAAATGATAACCGAATGAGTAGATATTCCCTGCCAGGTCCACCCATCCAAATAAAAAAGACTAACAGGATTTGAGTCCCTCCACAAGGTTTGTCACCAATTGTCACCCCAGCATTCCAAGTGCCAAAACTTCAACAACGCAGGCTGGGCCCTCGCAAAAGCTTGTTCCATGTGGAAAGCCCTCATTAAACCCTGGGTTATATTTAGAAAAAAATGGAACAGAAGTTATATTTAGGTGAAATGGCTTAAAAGAATGTTTACCAAAAGCAGCCTGATCTTCCATAAGAAAAGGTTTGACTTAGCTTTTACATACAACTCCTAAAAACAGACAACTGCTTTAAACTAACACAAAGATTTCAGCTTGGATTCTTTGTTCAGAAAGAAATCAGGAGCACCCAGCATATCCACAAGACTACCCACAAAAAGCAGTGGGATGGGAAGGACTTAAAAAGAAACACAGGTTTGGGAAACAGAACCATTTCATATAGAAACTTGAGTTGAGATGGCCTGAGACAGGTGTGAGCAAAGTCGTGCTTGAACTGTGTGAGAGAAGCTCTTACATTTATAAACTGGACACAAAAACTATACATTTCCTTAGCAATCTACCTAGAAGTGGTCTGCTTTTCTAAAATATCATTAGCACTCTAATTGTGGTCACAATCAAACTATCCTCCATCGCTTTGTAGCTAGCTCACTGAACCACAGTCAACATTTTCTTTTTGGCTCTTATTAGTCAAACTATTTTTGACATCCACTTTCTTCTGTGCTGACTTATATTTTCCTCACAAAATTCCAGTCAACAGAGCCGAGGTGGTTTAGTAAACTTGCGAAGCCTTTTCAGGAATGAATGTTTCATTTCAGGATGACCATCTGAAGAAGTGAAAGATGGTTTGTGACAGCTATTCCTCTCTTCCCAGGCCACAGGGTCCCCAGGGCTTCAGATGGGAAAGAATCACAGCGTGGAGGCTTGGCACACACCTCCGGTTAGGGGGCGTCTTCTCTAAAGAGCCTCAGGAAGAGGTCACTTCCCAGCCTCCCAGCCAAACCAGAGTGGAGGGCAAAGGTAACGCCTGGGGAGGAGCTGGCCGGACAACGGGACTGCCCAGCCCCCAGTCGCCCCAGCAGGAGTTATGCCAGTGGTAAGGGTGTTGCAGCTCAGCTGCCTGCTATTCCCGGGGTCAATTAACACCCTGAAAACACTCCAGCTAATCCCCACTTTTGCTCCTGGCTTGGTATTTCCAGAAAGTGTGAGAGCAACAGAGAACTGAAGTCACCCAATTTTATACCATTTACAGGTCCTAGAGCAACAAAGCCCAAGGCTGTGAAATTTAGAGATGAAACAAACACAGACCTAGACACCAAAAGAGAGACCAGATTATATTTTCCAGGCACTTCCCTCTCCCTCTTCAGCCACCTCCCTCCCCCTTCTTCCACCCCATAACATACATCCATTGTAAGAGGATGGGACCCCAACAGAGGGCCTATAGTTTGCCTACAGTGAGAATCATATTAGTTACATTAACATAATCGCCCAGAGGAAAGTATCACCTCAACCCTACATAGTCCAGACAAGTGCTTAAGGGTTTCCTCACTTGCTTTCCCTGCAGCCCATGATGCCCAAGGATAGGGTCAAAGAGCAGGTTCTGTTGAGCTGACTGAACTGCAGAAAATGTCCCCATCTGTCAATGAACTTTGTAAGCAGGCAGGCCTAACACAGTGATAGGCATTTAAAGAGCACAGAAACAATGGGGGAATTGAACTTCTGCAACGACAAATCACCAGGGAGACAAAATGTAGGTATGAGAGTGGGCCAGGACATACTAAGTCCCTTATGAAGCATCAACACAGAGAGGGTAAGTGTCCTCGGAGGCTTGAAAGAAGGTTGGCGACATGGGCCAGGGCAGGGAACAGCTGCAGAGGTGAACAGGCACACAGAGGGGGAAGGTCGGCTTCCCTAAGGAGGGCTCTGAAAATCCCACAGGCCTGGATTTAGTAATCAGGCATCCTCAGTATCACCAAGACCGGTCTTAGAAGTTTTTAGGCAAAAGAACATATAAGGTGGTAGAAAGAAGGAAGGGTGGTAGAAGGAAGAAGGGGACTGACACGGAGTATCTGTCCCACTGGATTTCTTCCCTGGGCGGCAGCAGTTATCAGAGTCACCATTCAAAAAGAAAGACTCCAAATGCCCTAATGAGAAATGGGTAGGTGGAAGGAAGAGCCCACTGGAGGGAAATAATCGGTCATATCTAGGACTTGTCTAGTGACTTTATCTCCACCAGGCTCTGGATCGGTCCCACCCCCCACTCCCCAACCTAGTGGGAAATGGGAAAGTGAGATTCTGGTAGCATAACCCTCTTACACACAGGCTCACAGGAACTCTAACTAAACTTTCAGAACTGAGCTACATCCGGGACATGTAAGGGAATCGGTGAAAACCTAAACAATGTTGCCATAGCTTGTATTGCTCAATTTTTACTTGTACCTTTCTTCTTTGAATATGAACGAGAAAGAGTAACAGCCCAGATGCCCATATCCAAATTACATTCAGGACGTCCTGGGATGCTCCAAGATGGGCCAAAGTCACAGGTCTTCCCTGCTTGACAGGTGAGGGCTGTGTGGTCCCACTCCCATTTCAGTAGGTCAGAGCCCCCCACCTGCGCTCCCACATCTCAATTGGCCAGTAGAGCGCACCACTGAACCCACAGCAGAGGTGCCCGCTCTCCACCGACGGTGACGGCGGGGATCGTCCATTTAGCACCCAGCCTATCTCAGGCAGCCCTCTAATTTTGATCATTATTTAAGGACAACTTGAACATAAAATGAGTTTGTCTGGCCCTGGTCCTAAAGCGCCAACACCTCCCGCCCCCGAATGAGTAAAGAACTAGGGAGGTTGGGCGGGAAGCAGAGAACCACTACCGTGCGCGGCGCCCAAGGGGCAGCACGCAGCAAACAGCCAGCACGCAGCAGATAGGCGCTCATCGGATCTAGCACCTGGGCAGAGGCCCTGGGTGGGTGGCGGCTCGGGGGACACAAAGCCTAGTCAGCCCCGCGATTTGGCGGGCGGGAGTTCAGAGCCAGAGAGGGGGAGAAGGAATCCGCCCTCATTTGCACGTCGTCTGGGGCCGGGTCAATTTGCTTAATCACGGCTCTAAATGCCAGCGCGCAGCACACAATGCGCGCCCATTAACAGGTTTAAAGTGTCGCAGCGCTCGCTTTAAATGAGAAAAGTCAGCAACAAAGCGGGGGAAGAAGCCAAGTTCCTCAACTTAAAGAATACTGCGCGGGTTGCCCTCGAATTTAAAATCTCGAGCTCCACAGAAAAGTTGAGGCCACCGTGCAAGGGGTGAGGATGGGGAGTGGGGTGTGTGAATAACCCGCCACGAGCACTGCGTTTCTTAGAAACCAACTCGCAGCGGCCTTGCGAAACTGAGGGGGAGGGGGGCAACGTCGCCAACCCAGCTCCCCGGGCCCATCGCCCAACTGCCAGGGAAAGCTGACCCACTTCCAGGAAGGAAAACGAGACCCACCCAACCCCCCAACCCCAAAGCCGGCAAAAATCCAAGCTTTCCTTAATGGGAGCAAAGAATTTTGGAAGTCAAGGAAGACCCCAGAGGAGCACTCCCAAGCCTCTCCCCAGAAAAAGGGGGAAATTTAAAAGAATTTTACTTTCATCCAGGCACTGGCAAGCGCAGCCTAACGTTCAGCCACCACGGAGTCGTTCAACTGTGCAAAGAAGTTCTGCCCCGGATCCTCCCGGGACGAACCCATCCCCCACCCCGTCGCCAAGCCGGGGGCGCATCCCGCCGGCCGGGCCTCCCATCCGCCTCGGCGCCGCAGGACAGGCGCTCACCGTGCGCGCTCCTCCGGGAGACAGGGGTCCGTTGGGGAGATACGGGCTGCTCAGGTCCGGGATCATCAGGAACGGGTATCCAGGGTACGGGGGGCCCTTAAAGAACGCGCCGTCCTGGGGCCTTCTCACTGTGGGCAAGACCAAGGCGGGGTAAGGCCGGGCCCCCACGACAACGCCGCGGCAGGGGCCCCTGGACGGGGACAGGGGAGCCGAGCGCCCCCATGCGCGCCCCAGGACGGCTGCCGCCTAGAGGGGCGGAGAGCAGGGGCACAGCCACAGGAGCGCGGAGAACCGGGAACTGCCTGAACTGAGTGAGGCTCAGGGCACCGCGAGGCCCGAGAATGGGGACTGCCTGGGCCAGCACCTACCTTCAGAGAAATAGTCCCGCGGCTTCGGGAACGCGTCCCGAGAGGGCTGCGGGCGCCTCTCCGCCTGCAGAGGAAACACAAAGACGAGGGCGGGTGAGCGGGAGCCGAGCCGGGGTCCTTGGGGTCGGCCGCCGGAACCACCTTACCTCCGAGTCTGAGCTGCTGCTCTGGTTCTCAGACTCGTTGACCAGGGACGACTTGACCTCGTCCAGGTCCCGCTGCGCCGAGGCGCTGTCGCTGCTCGGCTCCTGCTCCTCGCCTCCTTCGTCCTGGAAGGGGATCAGCTCGTCGTTCGCCCCGAGGTCGTCCCCTCCGCCGGCCGCCCCGGCACCCGAGCTGCCACTGCCGCCGCCGAGCTGGGGCATGGTGGGGCCGCGGGCCGGGGCCGCCGCTCTCGGAGCCCCGCGCCGCCCGCGCCCGGCCCGGCCCGGCCCAGCGCCCCTCCCTCCCGCTCGCCCGGCTGCTCCGCTCGCCGCCGCGGCCGCCGCAGCAACAAAGTTTGACAGGGCGTGGTCCGGCGGGAAGCGGGGCCGGCGCGGCCGGGCCGAGCGGGGGCGGCTCGGCTCGGGCCCCTCCGGCAGCGCCGAGCCCAGGGCTCCCCAACTCGCCGCCGCCGCCTGCTTCGCCGGGGCGTCCCAGCGCTTGGCCCGCCGGGGAGGGGCGAGCGGGGCAGGAAGGAGGGCCCGCCGGGCTGGGCAGGGGGGCCAGAGGGAGGAGCCCGGCTGCAAGCTGACACCCGCGCGGCGCGCGGAACCCCGCCAGCTCCGGCGCGCACACACTCACTGGCATTCACACTCGCACACCGCTCGCTCACACCTTCCGGGGGCTGCGCCTCCCCGCTGCGCGCCCCGCCCTCACCCCCAGACTCGCCCTGGTCCCCCTCCCTGGCGCCCCACCTTCGTACCCCCAGCAACCCTCCCCCACCCGCCCGAGAACCGCTAGAGTCCCGCCCCTACCCCTAGGCAGCCCCTAACTTTCTTCCAAATAACCCCAGAACTCCGCACAGATTCCACACCCCCTCCCACCGTAGCGGCGCGCTGGCGGGCGGCACTGCCCCCTGTGGGAAAGCTTGGAACACACAAACCCGCTGGCGACACTCACTGCTTGGAGCTCTGAGCGCAGGATACCACCCGGCCCGGTCGCCCAGGACGGATGCACAGAGCAGAGGATGAAGAAATTTTATGGCGCTCCGGAATGTACTGGACGGCCTTCCGATCCTCTCTCCTGTGGGGTTTCAACGTGCATCCTGCCCCAGTCCAGGTTTTTCACCTTGTTCAGGTGTCCAGAGTCACCTGAACCCAAAGACCACTTTTACCCCATCGTTCTGCACTAGGTCCTTAATCAAGTAACGCATGGTCTTGGCTTCAGAAAGGATTCGAATTTCGTTCTTTGAAAGGAAAATTCTCTGCCAGTGATCTCTGAAGCCATTCACAAATCTGCCTCGGTAGCCAATGCGCATATGAAAAATGCCTAACCAACCTCATACTTAAAGAAATGCCTGCTAAAACATGAAAATAACATCCCTCTTCAGCCAGTTTGGGAAAGTTTGAAAAAGTGGATCTTGTGTCATCCACGGTGGGGAACTACATAGGTGGGAACATAAATTTTAAATGCAGACTGGAAGGCAGTACGGGAATATCTGAAACTATTTTAAACAAAAGTGGCAGAGGAGTTTTCTACAGCGATCCACCCACATATAGACAAAGTCACACATACAAGAAAGTTCAAAGCAGCAGGGAGGTCTGTAAAATGAATTCTGGGACTTTCTCACTACTCTACAGTATGAGACCCCTGCACACATGGATCCTGGAATGATTTTGGAGAGACGTGTAAGGAAGGACAGTATATATGACACCCACTCTTCCATTATTATTTTTAATTACATACATAGATTTGTTTCTGTATAGAGAAAAGTCGGAGGAGATGCACACCAAGTTAGTGTCAATCTTTCTGGGAAAGGGAAGGGTCAGAGGAGAGGGGCAGTTTTGTTTCCTACTTCCTCTGTATTGTACAATAAGCAGATACGCCTTACCTAGTTTTTTACACAGCACATAAATACAGTTTTAGAAAACTTTTTCAAGCAATATAAATGTATCTCAAGTAGTATCTTAAGCAAAAAGTAAAATTTCCTTTTCCCCTCCTCCCACTTCTCTCTCCAGTTGACCTCCCTCCTGTTACTAGTTTGGAATATACCCTTTCAGACTTCTTCCTAGGCAGTTATCTACACACGTAAACACATACACATACATTCAAATTTACTTTCACATAAAGAGAATTAATTATACTGTTCATATTATTGTATGATATTCCACTTTTATAAATTTTTATAAAACAAGCATCAGCCGTCCTCAGTGAGCCCCCATCCCCGATACCTCTTGCCAAGTGGCCTCAAGCCTGGCACTAGCAGTAGCCAGCCTAAGTTCACAGCTTGGCTTCGCCTGAAAACCTCCAATCCCAGCACAAGTATTAGCCATCTGCAGATTGTTCTATAGCACAGGCAGGATGACCCCGGGCAAAACATAGGTTGGGACTGACCTTGGCCAGCACCACCCAGAAAACCCAAGGGCCTGTGCACCTGGTGGACAGCTGCAGACAACATCAGAGAACCACCACCTTGCCCCTGCACAACTGATCCTCCACAGAGATGGAGGTTGGTGGTCAGTGGTCACAGCCAGTCCTTGCAACTGACCAACCTGGGTAAATCCCTCCCATTGACCTGCCAACAGAAACCAAAGCTCAGCTACAAGAGGAGGGTGAACTCAGGCCACATGAAGGTGCACTTAGAATACCCTGGTTGGGTGATAGGGGAGACTGTGCCACTGGACCCTATAGGACACCTACTACATTAATCCACACTACCAAGATAGAGAGTCGTAGTGGCTCTACCTAATACATAGGAACAAGCACAGGGAGGCTGCCAAAATGAGGAGACAGAGAAACGTGAAAGAACAGATTAAAACTCCAGAAAAAGAACTAAACAAAATGGAGGAAAGCAATCTATCAGTTGCAGAGTTCAAAACACCAGGTATAAGGATACTCAAGGAACTGAGTGAGGACCTCAGCAGCATAAAATAGACCCAGTCAGAAACAAAGGATTCACTAATTGAAATAAACAACTATTTATAGGGAAACAACAGTAGAGTGGATAAAGCCGAGAATCAAATCAATGATTTGGAACATAAGGAAGCAAAAAACAACCAATCAGAAAGATGAGAAGAAACAAAGAATCCCCAAAATGAGGATAGTGTAAAGAGCCTTTGGGACAACTCAAGCATACCAACATTCTCATCATAGGGGTGCCAGAAGGGGGGGGGAGCAAGAAATTGTAAATCTATCTGAAAAAATACTCAAAGAAAACTTCCTTAATTTGGTGAAGGAAATAGACATTCAAGTCTAGGAAGCACAGAGAGTCCCAAACAAGATGGATGCAAAGAGGCCCACTACAAGACACATCATAATTAAAATGCCAAAGGTTAAAGATAGAGAATCTTAAAAGCAGCAAGAGAAAAGCAGCTAGTTACCCACAAAGGAGTTCCCGTAAGACTGTCAGCTGATTTATCAAAAGAAATTTTGCAGACTAGAAGGACTGGCAAGAAATATTTAAAGTCATGAAAAGCAGGGACCTACAGCCAAGATTTCTCTACCCAGCGGAGCTGTCATTTAGAATGGAAGGGCAGACAAAGAGATTCCCAGACAAGAAAAATCTAAAGGAGTTCATCATCACCAAACTATTATTATATGAAATGTTAAAGGGACTTATTTAGGAAAAAGAAGATCAAAACTATAAACAATAAAATGGCAATAAATACATATACATCAACAATTGAATCTAAAAAACAAACTTAGCAAACGAGAAGAACAGAGACAGAATCATGGATATGGAGGACTTTTTGATGGTTGCTGGATGGGAGGGGCATGTGTGAGAATGGGTAAAGAGGTGAGGGGAGTAAGAAGTACAAAACGGTAGTTTACAGAATAGCCAATGGAATATAAAGTACAGTGTAGGAAATGGAGTAGCCAAAGAACCTATACACATGACCCATGGACAGGAACAATGGCATGGGGATTGCCTAAGGGAGTGGGAGGTGCTGGGTGGAAGGGAGCAAAGGGGGAAAACTGGGACAACTGTAATAGCATAATCAATAAAATACAATTTTAAGAATGACAACCCTGAAGCCAAGTTTCTAAAAAAATTTTTTTTAATTCAAAAGGCTTTTCCTGTATTCCATTAAACATATGAAAAGTCTATTGTATTAGCTTCCTATCACTGTTCTAACAAGTCACTGCAAACCTGGTGGTTTGAAACACCAGAAATGCATTCTCTTACTGTTGTGGAGGCCAGAAGTCCGAAATGAGTTTTACTAAATCAAAATCAAGGCCTTGGCTGGGCCATATTCCCTCCTGAAGCTCTAGGGAGAGTATATTCCTTGTCTCTTCCAGTTTCTGGTGGCTGCTAACATTCCTTGAGATCTCTCCACTCCAATTTCTGCCTTGGTGGTCACATTGCCATCTCCTTTGCCTATTAAATCTCTCTGCCTTCATTTAAGGAAGGACACTTGCACTGTCATTTAGGGCCCACTCAGATAATCTTGGATAATCTCCCCACTCAAGAGCCTTAACTTAATCACATCTGCAAAGACCCCTTTTCCTTATGTACACCCTGAGAAAGAAGATACCTACCAAGAAGGATTCCTGGTGGCTAACTGGGTTCAAATTTTAAAAACAGAACGTAGCAGCCATTTCTACACAGGAGTCTGTCATATGTATTGTACTTCAAGAAGAAGCCCACCCTCAGCTGCCTGTCTCCTGCACTGAACTGCCTTCCCACACTGTTTCTGCAAGCTGAGCCAGCTTTTATAAAGGAATTCCTGGAATTCTATTTCAACCAATAGGACTGAAACTTTCCCCTTCCAACTGGAGCTGTACATTATAGCCCTATCAGCATATTCACAGATCAATCAGAGCAGCTCCATTCTAACCAATCAGGACAGTGTCTTTTGACCAATCAAGCTGGAAGATTTTGGAGTCCTCATTTACATAAGGAAAACCAATCAGGGATCAAAGACAGGGGCCTCTGCCTATATAAGTCAGCTCTCCTGTGATGTAGGGAGCACACTTTCTCTTTCCACCAAAGGTAGTCTTCCTGGCTGGAGCTGAAACACCAAAGCCATTTTGCTGGAGTGGAGCAGAGGCAGAATCATCTTGTCCCAGGGCCACCTCTTCCCAGGACCACCTGGCCTCAGGACCACTTAACAGCCTCGCTGTTTCATAATAGTGCTGCTTCATAATTGAGCTTTAACACTATTGCGCTGTTCCACAACTGTGCTGTTCTCACAGCCTGCTGTATCACAATTGAGTTGTTTGCTCTGAGTTAAGATTCCTTCTTCACCACGCCACAAATTGGGGATTCCTGTTGGCATTGAATTGGCACCAACAACCATGGGTTGACATTTATGAAGTAACATTCACTGGTTCTAGGGATTAGTGCAGGGACATACCTTTGGAGCTAGCCATTATCAGTGCACCACACCTATCAACCTCGAAGAAATGCAAATTGAAACAGCACAGACATACTATTTTCTCATCTATCAGATTGGCAAAGGTAGCGACAAATAGTGACACCTAGCATTGGCCCCTGTGCTGAGAAAAATAAGCTTCTGGGCATGCCTTTGTGTAACATTTCTGAAGGAACGTTTTTGGCAATCCCTATGAAAAACCTTTCAAAGTATGAATCTTTGATTCATCTATGCACTTCTCGGATTTTATACTAGGAAATAACCAGGTACACAAGGAAACCTGTAGATGTATCTTCCTCACAGTGGAAAACTGGAAACAATTTCAATGTCCCCAAATAAGGAATTTTTTTTTTTAAAGATTTTATTTATTTCTTTTAGAGAGAGGGGAAGGGAGGGAGACAGAGAAGGAGAGAAACAGCAATGTATGGTGGCCTCTCGCATGGCCCTCACTGGGGACCCGGCCTGCAACCCAGGCATATGCCCTGACTGGGAACCGAACCGGGACTCTCTGGGTCCCAGCCCGCACTCAATCCACTGAGCTACACCAGCCAGGGCAGGAATTGTTTTTTTAAAATATCATGTACATGCACGTAGTGTGATGCTAACACGTGGGGGCAATATGTCATGATGGTGAGAGCAACATTAAAACGAGCATACATAGACTTTGCTTTCCATTCCAAGGGGGTGCAGAGACAGACTGGCACTTCTACCAAGAACGGCTGTGGATCAAAGACCCAAATAAAACAATTGCACCCAGCTGATCTGAAGGGCATTAGAATTGATCACATCAGCCAGGACTTCAGGGGTCAAGATACCAAAGAGAAGGGAAGTGCACTGAAGGGAATTCGTGTTTACTGCTCTTTCATCCCCACCAAACATTTGGCGACTTGCGACATCAGGCATAGTGGCTAAACAAACGGCAACTGTCTGGGGCAGGCAGCGAGAGCCTCCTGCCTGTCTGCAGGGCCTGTGAGCCGAGAATGGTTTTTACATCTTAAAATGGTTCCCTATGAATCAAAGAAGGATAATAGCTTATCGTATGAGAATTATATAAAATTCAAATTTCAACGTTGATAAATAAAGTTTTATTGGAAGAGTGTCGCACTCATTAGTTTACATATTGCCTGTGGCTGCTTTAATACTGTAATGTTAGAGTTTAGAAGATGCAGCAAAGACTGTGTGTGCTGCGTTCTACCTCTGCTCACTGCACTACAAATTGTAGTGATATGGTGTTTCGAGTGCCGTATATATTACTACATGATGACATTTCATTTTATTTCTTCTGTTGTCAGATGCATACCCATCAGGTCAGAACAAGGAAAGAAAAGAAAAGTGGACTATAAATGTGCTTTCAAGGCATAGCGGGTGTGGATTATTTTATTATCAAAATAGATGGTAAAGCATTTTGTTTGTTATGCAACAACAACGGCTACACTAAAATAATATATATCAGCCCTGGCTGGTGTACTTCAGTGGATTGAGCGCAGGCTGTGAACCAAAGGGTCGCCGGCTCGATTCCCAGTCAGAGTACGTGACTGGGTTGCGGGCCAGGTCCCCAGTGAGGGCCACGTGAGAGGCAACCACACATTGATATTTCTCTCTCTCCCTTCCTCTCTCTAAATATAAATAAATAAAATCTTTAAAGAACATATATCAATATTTAAAGATTAAGCATTCATCACAATTTTTCCAACTGAGATGAAAGTTAGAAAAATTAGAAAATTGAAAACAGAATATTTTTCACACAAAAATTTCTTTACAAAATAAGTTTCCTAGGGGCTAATTTGTTCGTCAAGCAAAGAAAGCTATTTACAAATGGTGAGTTCATTACGTTGCATTTGATTGCTGTAGCAAAAAAAAAAAATGTGTCTAGAGAAAATAAACTAGTGTATGACTATTAGCCTTCTAGTATTGCTTAAAGAGTTGAGGACACTGGGAAAAACATCAATAGTCAATTAGAAAGCGAGACAAATGATTTCAAGAAGTTTCCCTTGGCTCTTGATGGATTGGCATATAAGGACAGTACTATTCAATCATCATTTATTTACAGAGTCAGTGACAAATTTGAAGTGACTAAAGAAGTAGCCTTCGTGAATAGTCTGTGTGAAACAATTACAAGTGAGAATATTTTCAAAGAAGCTGAGAAAACACTAATTCCGTGTAAACTGAAGTGGAATCTGCTAAGATGTATAACAACTAATAGAGGTAAAAATATCTGTGGCAGAAAAAGACTTACTTGGACAAATTTACAAAGCAAGTTTTTAAAAAAAGATTTTATTTATTCATTTTTAGAGAGTGGGAAGAGAGAGAGAGAGAAACATTGATGTGCTCGCACCAATCAGTAGCCTGTCTCCTCAACTGGGAATCTAATCGGTGTCCTTTAGGTTTGCTTTGCAGGTTGACTCCCAACCAACTGAGTCACAGGGGTCAGGGCTGAAGCAAGGTGTTTATAGCCTGTGGTGTTCATTATATTCTTCACCAGCACATACTTTGCAGAAAATACTTGAATCTGCTACTTGTTATTGAACCGGTAGTGTTAATGGTAAACTATATTTGCTCTGTGGGCTTAACTATCATCAGTTTTGTGAGTTTTTGTCAGAAATAGAAGCTGAATATCCTGTTTGTCCTACCATACAGCAGCTTAATGGCTTAGCAGTAGTTAAATTTTATCGTGATTTTTTTGAGCTCAGGACTGAGACTGAAATTTTTTTTTTTTAAATAAATGTGGAGGAAGTGATGATGGTGGCCTCTTTTTTTTTTTTAGATTTTATTTATTTACTTTAGAGAGAGGGGAAGGGAGGGAGACAGAGAGGGAGAGAAACAGCAATGTATGGTTGCCTCTCACATGGCCCTCACTGGGGACCTGGACCGCAACCCAGGCATGTGCCCTGACTGGGAATCGAACCAGGACCCTCTGGTTCCCAGCCCGCACTCAATCGACTGAGCTACACCAGCCAGGGATCCTGAGACTGAAATTTTTTAAAACAAGAACTACTGCCTTCAAGTGTCATCAAACAGTAAATCACTTTGAAAAATACCTTTTGCTGCAGTCTTGATAATGTTACTACATAAACTAATCTGCAATTCGAAGGCAAAAAAGCCCTTGCATGTGAAACTTACGTACAATGAAGTCACCTTGATGACGATGAGCGCTTTTTTAAATCCAAGTACTGCTGAGCTGCTTTAAAAACTTCCTGTGTTGCCAGAAGTTGAAAAGAGAAATGAGGTCCACATTTTCACATAAATTTGCACTTGATATAACACCATAAATACAAGCAGGAAAATAAAAAAGTTATAAATTATTCATCACCAAAATTAAGTTTTTTTGTGCTTCAAAGTACACCACTAAGAATGTGAAAAGATAACCCACAGAATGGGAAGAAATTTTTAAAAACCATTGTCCTGATACTTGCCTTGTATGTAGCATATATAAAGAACACTTATAAATCACTAATAAAAGGACAAATAACACAACTTTAAAATTAGCGAAGGATCTGAATAGACATTTCTCTAAAACAGATGAACAAATGGTCAATAAGCCCATGAGAAGTTGTTTAACATTACTATTTATTCGGACAGTCAAATCAAAACCACAATGAGATACCACTTCATACCCCGAGGATGTCTAAAAGGGAGATAATAAGAGGTGGTGAGGATGTAAAGAAATTGGGAGCCTCATATACTGCTGGTGGCGATGTAAAATGGTACAGCTGCTTTGGAAAACCATCTGGCAGTTCATCAAATAGTTAAACAGTTACCATATGACCCAGCAATTCCAGTTCTAGGTATACTCATGTATCTAAAAGAGTTGAATACATATGTCTACACATATGAGGTCTGTTCAGAAGGTACCCAGCCATGTAATATGAAAAATAGAGATATTTACTGAAGAAGATACAAGAAACAGTGTACATAGGACAATGACACATCAGTTCCCTTCAAAGTAGGCACGTTGGGACCTCACACAGTTTTCTCAGCATCTCGTCCACTATTCGAAATGCTCTGTAAAATCCTTTGCTGGAATTGCCATCAGCTGTCTCACCGTATTTTCCTGAATCTCATCGACAGTCTGAAATCTTCCTTTTCAAAGTTGATTTTAGTTTTGGGAAAAGCCAGAAGTCACAGGGCACCAAATCTGGGCTGTAGGGGGGCTGAGTCACCTGCGTGATTTGATGTTTCACCAAAAAACTCTGCATGAAACATGATGCATGAGTAGGCATGTTGTCATGCTGAAGCTGCCAATCACCGGTTGCCCATAGCTGCCTTCTGAATGATCTGAATAGTTCATGCAGAAGAATGTTCAAGTTTAACATATAATTTGATGCAGATTCATTGATCCACTCGCTCAGTCATTTTGACTATGAAAGCCACACAGCACACATGCTCACTCAATGATGTCTACTACCCCCACTGACTAGTACAGTGAAGTTGTCACTGTTCACACATGCACATTCCAGTCCACTCTCCTTGGCTGCCAGCTTACATTGATATCGGGTAAGCCATTCTCGTTATATTAACAACGGGTGGACCTTTCCAGACATACCTCGTATATAAGATAACATAATCACAGGAGTAACCCTGGAAGAAAAGTTCATGGGAGCCACATTAAAATTCTGCCTACCACGATCAGTCAGTGGAAAATATCTCAGGTAGAAGCACAGAGAGAAAGAAAGAATGAAAAACAAAAAAAAAGTGTACAAGAGACATATGAACACAGTGAAAAAATCTAACTTACATTTAATTAGAGTCCAGAAAAAGAGGGATAAAATGGGGCAAAAGTAATATTTGAAGAGATTCCATCTGGGAATTTTTCAACATTTACTGACGACATTAAGACACAGGTGCTTTAGGAAGCTCAACAGATGCCAGGGAGAAAGAAAGCAAACAGACAAGCAAACAAAAAACATAACCAGACACATGACAATCAAACTGCTGAAATTTAAAGGCAAAAAGAAAATCTTAAAACAACCAGATAAAAGGACTCACAGTCAGAATAACGGCTACCTTTTCAAGAGAGACCTGGAATGGCATCTGTAAGTATTGAGAAACGTAACTGCCAACCTAGAACATCATGCCCAGTGAAAATGGAGGCACTAAAATGAAGATGAAAGCAAAATCAAGGCAAGTACAGATAAGCAAAAAGTATGAGAGTTTATTGCCAGTAGACCTCCTTTGGAAGAAACATGGAATGGAATTTTTTTAAGATCTTTTACATTTTTTAACTTTTTGAAGAGAGAGAGGGAAGGAGAGAGAAAGAGAAATGTTGATTTGTTGTTCCACATGTTTATGCATTTATTGGTTGATTCTTGTTTGTGCCCTGACCAGGGATGGGACCTGCAACCTTGGTGTATTGGGAGGACGCTCTAACCTACTGACCCACTCAACCAGGGCTTAAAGGGATTTATTTAGGCAGGAGAATGATCTCGAGAAAGAGCCTGGTAAACAGGAAGTAATGAAGGACATCGAAATAGGTAAGTATATGGGTAAATATAAATTATTGATCGTTTCAAACAATAATCTATTTTTTGTGGTTTAAAAATATGTAGAATTAAAATACATGACAACAGTAGCACAAAAGGCAGAGGAGGGATAACGCAACTAATATGCACTCGGGTTATCTGAGAAGTGGTAACAATACTAACTTAAGGTATTCTCTGCTAAGTCACGGATGCATGGGGTCATCTCTAGAATAATACACACCGAATAAAATTAAAGAATGTGTTATTAACAAACTAATGAGCAAGAAAGGAAAAAAATGGAAGAACAAATGAGACAAAAACATTAAGACGATAAATTAAAATCAAATGTATCACTAATTATATGAAATGTGTATTATCGAAATACTCCAAATTTAAAGATAAGATTCTCAGACTATATTTTTAAAAAGCAACTATAGGCCCTGGCTGGGTAGTTCAGTCGGTTAGAGTGTCGTTCTCATACGTGAAGTTTGCAGGTTCCATCTCTGATACAGGACACATACAAGAAGCAAGCAGTGAGCACATAAATAAGTGAAACAGCAAATTGATGGGTTTTTTGGTCTTTCTCTCTGTCTTCCTTCCTCTTTCTAAAAATCAATCAATAAAATTTTTTTAAATAATAATAATTCAAAAAGCAACTAGAGGCCGCTTATAAAGGTACAGTACACATGCAAAGTGAGGGTACAATGGGTTGGAGTAAAAGGAAGAAAGAAGGTAAACGTGAAAGCAAGAACCTGAAAGCTGGCTGTGCTAGCAGCAGGCAGAGTCAACTTTAAAGAAAGAGGATTATCAGAGACAAGGGACACATTTTATAATTATAAAAAAGGAAAATATGACAACTAAAAATTTGTATTTACCTAATAACATAGTTTCAAAATATATACAGAAAAAACCCAGAACTAAATGGAGAAATAAACAAAACTACAAACACAGCTGGTCATTTTAACATACATCTTTCTGTAACTGATAGAACAAGCCACAAAAAAATCAGAGGATATAGAAGACTTGAGCGATACAAGTCACAAACTTGACATATATACAGAACATTGGACTAACGACTCCAGAATCTGCATGCTTTTTATGTACACGTGTAAATTTCAAAGAATTGCCACATATAGTCTTTGACCCCAGTGGAGATAAACTAAACATAATTTAAAAAAAGGAAAATAATTAGAAAAACTCTGAGTGTTTGGAAATTAGGCAATATATTTTTAAAAAGAGAATTTATAGTGTATTAATGAATGGGGAACATCAGATGTTAAACATATTAACATTTAAAATGTAAAAGAATATTATGAACAGCCCTGGCTGGTGTAGCTCAGTGGACTGAGCGCGGGCTGGGAACCAGAGGGTCCCGGTTCGATTCCCAGTCAGGGCACATGCCTGGGTTGCGGGCCAGGTCCCCGTGAGGGCCATGTGAGAGGCAACCATACATTGCTGTTTCTCTCCCTCTCTGTCTCCCTCCCCTCCCCTCTAAAAATAAAAATAAAAAAATCTTTGAAAAAAAAAAGAATATTATGAACAGCTATGCTAATAAAATTAAAAATTTAAATGAATGGAAAAAGTCCTTTAAAAGCTCAACTTACCAGAACTGATATAAGATCTAAAAAATCTGAATACTATTAAAGAAATGGAACTTAAAATTTAAAATCTTTGCACACTATAAACTACAAGCCCATATGTTTTAACTAAGTCTTTCAAACTTTTAAGAAAAAAATAACAATATGCTATGAGTTGAATTGTGTCTCCCCAGCTTCTCAGAATGTGACCTCATTTGAAAATAGGGTCATTGCAGATGTAATTTGTTATAGATGAGGTCATACTGGAGTAGGGTGGGCCCCTAAATGAATATGACTTGACTTCTTACAAGAAGACAGCCACATGATGACACAGTCCCAGAGAATGCCATGTGAAGATGGAGGCAGAGATTGGAATGATGTGCCCACAAGACAAGGGACACCAAGGACTCCTGGTCATCAGTAGAAGCTAGGATAGAGGTGAGAAGTGGTTTAATCATAGTTCTCTAGAGAGAAAGTTGGAGACCCAGGGAAGCTTGTGGTGTAATTCCAATGCGAGTCTGCAGGCCTGAGAGCCAGGGGAGCTGATAGTGTAAATCCCAGTCTGAGGGCAGGAGAAGATTGATGTCCCAGCTCAAGAAGGCTGAAGGGAATGAATTCTCCCTCCATCTTTTTGTTCTATGCAAGTCCTATTCAATGGATTGGATGATGTCCGCCCACCCTGGGGAGGGCAATCTACTTTACTGAGTCCACCAATTCAAACACTGATCTCATCCAGAAACACTCTCACAGACACACCCAGAAACAATGTTTAATCTGGGCACTTTGTGGCCCAGTCAAGTTAATACATATAATTAACCGTCACAAGACGAATGGGACAAATTCTCCCTCAGAGCTTTCAAAAGGAGCTAACCATGCTGACAGCTTGATTTTGGACTTCTAGCCTCCTGAACTGTTAAAGAATACATTCCTGTTGTTTTGAACTATGTAGATTGTGTTACTTTGTTAGGTCAGCCCTAGGATACTACTACACGATATCTTACATCAACTCTTCCGGAGAACTAAAACATAGGAATACTTACCAAATCTACTTACCAATTTAATGAGGTCAATGTAATCTTGATACTACAACTAAAAAAGATATTACAAGAAAAGTTAAATGCAAACCTTTGTCATTATCACAGATGCAAAAATTCAAAATAAAATCTTATATACTAAATCCAATTATATGTTAAAAGCATAATATGATCAATCATATTATTCCAGGAATACAAGACTAGTTTATCATCCAAAAATTAAATCAACATAGCCCTGACTGGTGTGGGCCGGTTGGTTGGGCATCATCCTGCAAAGCGAAAGGTTGCCAGTTTGATTCCTGGTTAGGACACATACCTGTGTTGAGGCCCTTGTCCCTCCAATTAGGCAGGTGCGAGAGGCAGCTGATAGATCTTTCTCTCACACATAGATGTTTCTCTCCCTTTTTCTCCTTCCCTCCCCCTCTTCTTTTATTTATTTAGAAATAAATAACATTTTTTAAATTAAATCAATATAGTTAACCACAATTACAGAATAAAGAAGAAAAATCATATACTTAATAAATATCAGAAGTATTTTATCAAATTTAACAATCATTTATGATTTTTTAAAAAGCTCTAAGTGAAACTGGAGTGAAGTCTGCCTTCATGCTGCCTGTCACTACCAGAACCAATAAGAAGAGACAAGGATTGAATCCTTGTGGGTGCTCTATTCAGATGGCTGGTGACTCGAGAAGACAGGTTATGTACCTCAAAAAACCATCTCAACATTTCTTCTCAAGCCAAGCTTAATTATAAAGATAAAAAAGGGTAGGTAAGGGGTTTGGAAATCAGGGGAAAAATAGATAAGGAGTTTGGAATTCAGGGGAAAAGGTTAGTCAGATAAAAGTTGCAGTCCAGCAGCTTTCCTAGCATCCCACCATTTTTTATCGGCTTCCTGGTCATTGGAAGCTCCTCCCTGGAACACAATGGCTCAGATAACATCTTGATGACTTTCAGTTCTCCAGGGACACAAAGGTGGAATTACTTGTGGGCTTACGGAGTCAGGGTAGGTCCAATCATACATTCCAGTACCTGCAACAACAGCTTTCTACATGCATTAATCACTAAACCTATTAACTATAACTTAAAACTAAAAATTTCTAACTCTTGCCCTGACCAGTGTGGCTCAGTTGATTAGGCATCATCCTGCAAAGCAAAAAGTCACCAATTTGATACCTGGGTAGGGCATATATCTGGGTTGCAGGCCCAACCCCTAGTTGGGACCCATACAAGAAGTAACTGATCGATATTTCTTTCTCACATCAATGTTTCTCTCCCTATCTTCCTCCCTCCCTTTTCCTCTCTCTAAAATAAATAAACAAATCTTTAAAAAATAATCAAAAGAAAATAAAAATTTCTAACTGTTGAGTTTACCCATCATTCCCTACTGTTAGTGGTAACTATCTTATTTCTTTTTTAGTTTATTTTAAGTATATTTTATTGATTATGCTATTACAGTTGTCCCATTTTTTTCTCCCCTTTATTCCCTTCCTCCCTGCATCTCTCCTCCCTCCATCATCCCCCCCTCATAGTTCACGTCCCTGGGTTGTACATATAAGTTTTTTGGCTTCCACATTTTCTATACTATTTTTAACCTCCCCCTGTCTACTTTGTACCTACAAATTATGCTTCTTATTCCTTGTACCTTTTCACCTATTCTTCCTCTCCCCCTCCCCACTGATAACCCTCCAAGTGATCTCTGCTTCTGTGAATCTGTTCCTGTTCTAGTTGTTTGCTTCTTTTGTTTTTGGTTTTGTTTTGTTGTTGTTTTTTTTTAAATATTTTATTTATTTATTATTAGAGAGAGGGGAAGGAGGGAGACAGAGAGGGAGAGAAACAGCAATGTATGGTTGCCTCTCACATGGCCCCCACTGGGGACCTGGCCCTCAACCCAGGCATGTGCCCCGACGGGGAATCGAACCGGGACCCTCTGGTTCCCAGCCCGCACTCAATCCACTGAGCTACACCAGCCAGGGCTGTTTTTGGTTTTGTTTTTTAAGTTCAGTTGTTGATAGTTGTGAATTTGTTGTCATTTAACTGTTCATAGTTTCGATCTTCTTTTTCTTAGATAGGTCCCTTTAACATTTCATATAATAAGGACTTGGTGATGATGAACTCCTTTAACTTGACCTTGTCTGGGAAGCACTTTATCTGCCCTTCCATTCTAAATAATAGCTTTGCTGGATAGAGTAATCTTGGATGGAGGTCCTTGCCTTTCATGACTTGGAATAGTTCTTTCCAGCCCCTTCTTGCCTGCAAGGTTTCTTTTGAGAAATCATCTGATAGTCTTATGGGAACTCCTTTGTAGGTAACCATCTCCTTTTTTTCCTGCTGCTTTTAAGATTCTCTCCTTATCTTTAATCTTGGGGAATGTAATTATGATGTGCCTTGGTGTGTGCTTTTTAGGTACAACTTCTTTGGGACTCTCTGAGCTTCTTGGACCTCCTGGAAGTCTATTTCCTTCACCAGATTGGGGGAGTTCTCCTTCATTATGTTTTGAAATCAGTTTTCAATTTCTTGCTCTTTCTCTTCTCCTTCTGGCACCCCTATGATTCATATGTTGGAATGTTTAAAGTTGTCCCAGAGGGTCCTAATCCTCTTCTCATTTTTTTTTTGAATTCTTGTTTCTTCATTCTGTTTTGGTTGAATGTTTATTTCTTCATTTTGTTCCAAATTGTTGATCTGAGTCCCGGTTTCTGTCCCTTCACTGTCGGTTCCCTTTATATTTTTCTTTATTTCACTTTGCATAGCCTTCACTTCTCCCTCTATTTTGCGTCCATACTCACTCATTTCTGTGAGCATCTTGATTACCAGTGTTTTGAATTCTGCATCCAATAGGTTGGCTATCTCTTCCTCACTTAGTTCTTTTTTAGGTGTTTGGATCTGTTCTTTCACTTGGACCATATTTCTTTGTCTCAGTGTGCCTGTTATGTTGTAAGGGGCAGAGCCTTAGGTATTTGCTAGGGTGGGGCAACCTGTGTCACTGCATTGTGGTGCTGTATGTGGGCTAGGGGTCAGAGAGGGAACAGTGCTGCTTGCTTGGCTCTGGGCTGGCTTTCAGTCACTCCCCCACTACCCACAAGCAAATGAG
Source organism: Micronycteris hirsuta (assembly GCA_004026765.1). Classification (NCBI taxonomy): domain Eukaryota; kingdom Metazoa; phylum Chordata; class Mammalia; order Chiroptera; family Phyllostomidae; genus Micronycteris; species Micronycteris hirsuta. Next base: position 153,133 of record PVJI01000537.1, read on the forward strand.
GATCTTCTGGTGCTGATTCCCAGGTGGGTGAGGTTGTGTACATTCTAGGACCCTGTGGGTCTCTCCAACGAACTCTCCTGTGAGGCTGGGAGTTTCTCCCACTGCCTCAACCCCCACAGGTTTTTACAGCCGGAGGTTTTGAGACTGTATTTCCCCTCACTGAAACCTTGGGCTGTGTTGTCTGTCTCGGTCTCCAGTTGTTCCTCCTGGCTTATCTGCACGCAAATGTGGGACCACCCAGTCCTCCAGCTGCCGCCCTGCCCAGCTTGGTCAGTTGCCTTGCTGCACATCCTCTCCACCCTGTCTGCCTGTCTCTGCCCTCCTACCAGTCTGGATAAATGTTTCTTTTTTAACTCTTTGGTTGTTGGACTTCCATACAGTTAGATTTCCTGGCAGTCCTGGTTGTTTTTTGTTTTTAAAATTGTTGTTGTCCTTCTTTTGGTTGTGCAAGGAAGCAAAGTGTATCTACCTATGCCTCCATCTTGGCCTGAAGTTTGGAAACAGATTCCAACTATCTTATTTCTATGAGATTAGTTTCATATAGAAGTAATCATTCTACTGTTGAGCATGTATCTTAACATTAGAAAGTCTCATAGGGAGTTTAGGAATACACTGAAAGCATATCCACATAAAGGAGCACATGGTAGGCAATAACAAGCTCCAATAAAGACACAAAGTGGAAGTTCATTCAACATAGGTTCCTCCTGCAAGACAAAAATCAGAGATTTTAAGCACAATTTTGGTAAATATACCCAAATCTTTTGAAAGGAGTAAGTTCCCCACAACATTGGGCTAAACAAAAAGTAATAAAAAGAATATAATTTATTGTTTTTGAAAGATGGCTTTCAGGTCTTCTCATGGTTCAGTGGCCCATTGTTTCTCCAGTGATTTCTTTACTTGGGTGTAATGAATCCAATGTTTTATTCCTGCCAGCTTCACTGCATTGGGGGTGGTGAGGAGCATGTCCCAAGGTCCAGTCCACTGCTCTCCTAGTTGACTCTCTGGGGATCCTGTCATCCAAGTCTTGAGTAGCACCTTATCTCCAGGCTCAAAAGAATGTAACGAACCTGTGGGGGAAAGGTCTCTTATGCAAGCAAGGTCATTAAATATAGCTAAGGTCTGACTTAAATGCTGTACATAGTTCTTTACCTTCACATTTGATCTACATACATATCTCCCAAACCCAACTGTACCCTGAAATGGTTGCCCATATACAATTTCATAAGGACAAAATTGAATCCCACTTCAAGGAGCCACTTTTATCCTGAGCAGGGCAATAGGTAAAGCTTGACCCCAATGGAGATGAGTTTCTTGACACAGCTGGCTATATTTTTCTTTAAGGTATGATTCATCTTCTCTACCTTCCCAGAAGCCTGAGGTCTCCATGCCATGTGGAGTCTCCACTTAATTCCTAAAAATTTACTAACCTTCTGTGTAATTTCTGAAACAAAAGCAGGTTCATTATTGCTCTGAATGCTGCCAGGTAGGCCAAGGCGAGGAATCATTTCCTTCAGTCGGACTTTCACTACCTCTGAGGATCTCTCAGTTCCAGTAGGATAGGCTTCTACCCATCCTGAAAAGGTGTCAACAAAGACTAACAAATATTTCCACCCTTGGACCCTCGGCCTCTGGGTAAAGTATATTTGCCAGTCATCAAACAGGCACTGTCTTTGCTATTATTTTCCTTCTTTCTTTTGATGGGGATTTGTCTTAGGGTTGTTCTTCTGGCACACAACACATCTAACAATTACTTTTCATATGGTTTTAGAAATTCTAGGGCCTCTGAACCACAGTTTAATATAGGTGGTTAATGATTCTCTTCTACAGTGAGTGGTCTCATGCAAATACTTCGTGACTGGCTCTACTGTGTGTTCAGGAAGCAGTATAACTCCTTTCTTATTCTTTCTTCATCTACTATCGGGACCTTCTTTATCAAAACCCCAGCTCTTAGCTTTCCCCAAGTCTGCAGCTGAATGTCAGGGTTGAATTGTGACAAGTGTAGAACTTGTACCAAAGGCACTATAAATGTTCCTTTAGCAGGATCTTTTGCTGCTCGATCAGCCAGATTGTTTCCTCTAACAACCTCATTGTCTTCTTTCTGGTGCCTGGGGCACTGCATAACTGCTACCTGTAAAGAAAGATGCCTGAACATCTTTTAACAATTTTAAAATTTCTGTGGCATGCTTAATTTTCTTTTTATTAGAAATTAATAGCCCTCTTTCCTTCCACGGGCACGCAAAATGAGGAAGGTGTACTTTGAGTCAGTGCACACATTCACTCTCTTTTCATGCTACAATTCCAGTGCCCTTATCAATGCAATTGGTTCAGTTTTCTGAGCAGAGGGTCCCAGTGCTAAGGCCATGGCCTTTACTATTCGCCCAAGAGTCACAATTGCATACCCAGCCTTTCTGTTTCCTTTTTCATGTAAGTGCTTCTATGTGCACGTAGGGTCCAGTCTGCCTCTTCTAGAGGATGATCCTATAAATCAATTCTGCCAAAATACACTTCATCAATTATTTCAGCACAGTCATGCATTAATGAGGCTGAGTCAGGCTCTAGGAAAAGGGAGGCAGTATTTAACTTACTGACAGTTTGGAGGGAGTCATTGGGATTATTGGGAAGAATTGCTTGGTACCTGCCCATTCTTCCAGCAGTGAGCCACAAATTTCCTTTTTGCTCCAGCAGGCTCAACACTTGGTGGAGTGCATAAATGGTGATAGGCTGTCCCAAGGAAAACTTGTCAGCTTCTTGCAAAAGCTTGCAGTAGACTGCCACAGCCCTCAAGCAGGCTGGCCGCCCCTGGATAGTGTGATCTAGTTTCTTTGACAAGTGTGCGATGGCTTGTAAATGTCACTTAGCATTTGGGTGACAATGACTAGGGCAATGACTTGCCTTTCATGAACACATAATGGAATGGCTTTAGTTGGTTTTGAAGCCCCACAGCGTGGGGAGAGGCCAGGTATTCCTTCTGGGACTCAAAAGCCCAAGCTTAGTTCTTTGTCCATTCTAAAGGGCTATAGTCTGGTCTTTTCACAGCTTCAAACAATGGTTTAGCAAAGAGTCCAAAATTTGGAATCCAAATGTGGCAGTAGCCCACCATTCCAAGGAATCTTCCAACTGTTTCCTGGTATTGGGCGCTCTCATTTGGATAACGGTTTCTTTTTTTGTTTCCAATAAGACTCGTTTTGCCAGATTCAAGCAGAAACCAAGAAACCTTACTGTGTGTTGGCAAATTTGGGCCTTCTGTGCTGATACTTTATAGCCACAATATGCCAAATGGTTCAAGGTAGATTTAGTATTAGTTAAACATTGATGAACTGATGTCCCAGTAATTAAGAGGTCATGTATATGTTGTAACAGAGTTCCTTTTTCTAGGTTTGGGTCCTTTAAGTTTTGCCTCAGGGTCTCCCCCCAAATCATGGGGAAGATCGTGAACTCTTGTGGTAAGACTGTGTACCAGTACTGAGTCTTGACCGAAGATTCTGGGTCCTGCCACTCAAAATCAAACAACAATTGAGAGTCTTAATCAACTGGAATGCAAAAGAAGGCATCTTTTAAGTCCAATACTGAATACCAGAGGCTATCCCCATGTATATTGTTCACTAAAGTATAAGGACAGCGGAGTGAATGTCTTGTTTAATGTCATTTATGGCCCTTAAATCTTGTGCATATCAATACTCATTTGAGTACAGTTTCTTAACAGGAAATATGGATGTATTGTACGGGAAGCAACAGGACCGAACAAGTCCATATTCCTGAAATTTCTGAATTATTGGACATATTCCTTCTAGGATCACTTTCCATAATGGATCCTGCCTCTTATTGGGAGTCTTTGCCCCTGGTTTGAGGTCAGTTTTAACAGGGGGAGCTCACTTAGGCCTCCCTGGTTTTCCAGCAGCCCACGGAATGGAGTTTACCTGATTCTCAACTTCTTCTTGCCAGAGTTACTTTTCTTCTTCTTCCCATGGTTTAATAAGCAACTGCCAGACGTGCAGGGACGTCTTTTTTTTTCTGGAGAGAAAGTGAACTGAGCATGAAGTTTGGATAGCAGGTCCCTTCCCAGAAGAGTAATTGGCCGCTCAAGAATATATAAAAATCAATGAGTTAAAATTGTACCTCCTGCAGCACATTCTAATGGTTTCAAGAAAAATTGGCTTTCAGGGCTTACAGAAATTCCAGTTACAATTACAACTTGCCATGAGGACTGTCAGAGGACTACTGGCCATGGAATATGTTGCTCTGGTATCAATAGAAAAGTCTACAATTTGTCTCCCCACTGTTAGTTTAGTTTTACCCAAAGCTCCTGGGGGATGACTTTAATAGGCTGTTGTAATAATAGAACCTCTGGGCCCTGTCACTCATCTTCTGAGCTATTTCCTTTCCTCAGCATAACTCTTGAGTTCTCAGACTCTGACTTCCTTTTCCTTTGCTTGGAGCGCTCATTTTTCCATTGCCACTTTCCTTTGCAATACATGCATTGGTCAGTGGCAAGCATTTTAGATGGAGGCCAGGCACTTCTTGCCCACTGATGGAATTGCCTTTAGACTTGTTCCAAGAAAATAGTGGCCACTTGGGTCTTTTTCTGTTCTCTGTTATTATAAACTTTGAAGGCACTATCTACTAATTGAAAAGGATTCACGCCTATTTCTCCCTCAACTTCTGAATTTTCTTTCTGATGTCAGATGCACTTTGAGAGACAAACATCATATTCACCATTCTAATATTTTCAGAGGCTGGTGGCTCCAAATCAGCATATTTTCTATACTCCTGGTAGATTCTTTCAAGAAACTCAGAGGTGTCCTTTGTGAGCTTTTCTTGTACTTCCTGTACCATATTCAGACTTTTCTGCTTAGGAACTCTTTTCTTCAGTCCCTCAAGGATGCACCTCTTATAATATCTAAGAGAGGATAGCCATTCTCATTAGGGTCCCAGTTGGGCTTGGTTAAAGGCATTGCTTTAGGATAGGGAGCCCCATCTGGATTTTCTTGGTGCAGCCTCTTCATTTACCTTATCCAATACCAACATCTGCTCATCCCTCATAGACAAAATATTCAGTAAGGCTTGTATGTCTGCCCAATTGGGATGGTAGGTGGCAGAAATTGACATAACTATGTCAGTCATTTTAGTAGGGTAATCCCTATAAGAAGGATTTGAGTTTTTCCCGTTAAACAGATCCAATGTAGAAAATGGAATATGTGTCCAATAATATCCAGTGGGCTGGTTCTCTGACCCTACTCCTACTGGAAGTCTTCACAAAGTGTATGGCCTTGCCCCAGTAGGGGCTTTTCCTCCACTGAATTTGGTTCCCTGACAGGCTTGGGACAGAGAAATCAGTTCAGGCTCACCTTCTCTGGCTCCCTCAGCTGAGTAAGGAGGAAAATCCCCCAGGAGTGGAAGGGCTTTGGGAATCCTGACCCTGCTTGCAATAGTCATAACATCCTTATCTTCCTGGTCTTTCCCTTCGAGCTTCTGTTACCTGCCACAGGCAAATTCCCTTTCCTCTGGACCATTAATCTATTTCCTTTTAATACTGCATCTTTATTATGTAAAGTCGTAAAAGCCTGTACAAACGTATTTTGTCTCATTTCCCTGATCTTTGATAAAAACAACTCTAATTGCAGAATAGTATAGTAATTTAAAGACCCATTCAGCAGCCAGCACTCTCCTGAGTCCAGAACATACATAAGTCAAGCAGTAGTACCATAAAAAATCATTTTCTGCCCTGGTTGGTGTATCACAGTGGATTGAGTGCAGACTGCAAACCAAAGGGTCACCAGTTCAATTCCCAGTCAGGGCACATGCCTGGGTTGCTGGTCAGGTCCCCAGTGAGGGGCATGCAAGAGGCAACCACATGTTAATATTTCTCTCCTTCTCTTTCTCCGTCTCTTCCCCTCTCTCTAAAAATAAAAAAATAAAATCTTTTAAAAATCATTTTCTTTTTAGTCATAAGTCAACCAATCAACCAAAATTTTCCCCAAGCACTGTTTCCAAAAATGGAAGCTTCCCCCCACTCTCCCAGACAGAGTTCTGTAATATCACACAAACCAGAGGGCACCTTAATTTCTGATGAGTGATCTAAGTTGTAACCCAGGAATATAATCCTGAACCAGAAAGTGCAGTGGTTCAATTGAAAGTGAAGGCGACAGGAAGTGCTGAGAACTGGAGAAGAAGAATCCCCAAGTGAAATCTCTTGGCAGCTGCTAGGAAGTCTCCAGATTTGCACCCTGGGGGCTCCCCAGTTCAGCAGCAAACAGGACTCTCCACCAAATACCCAGACTCACTGTAGAGTCTTGAAGCTGCCCTGGAAGGAGTCACCAGGATATGAAACTGGAAAAGTCAGCATTCACGCTGCCTGTCACTACCAGCACAAATAAGCAGAGACAAGGATTGAATCTTTATGCGTGCTTTGTTCAGACAACCAGTGATCTGAGAAGATGGAGGGTTATGTACTGTAAGAAAACCATCTTAACGTCTCATCTCAAGGTGACCTTTTTTATAAGGAGGAGAAAAGGGTAGGTAAGGGGTTTGGAATTTAGGGAAGAAGTAGGTAAAGAGTTTGGAATTCAGGGGGAAAGGTTAGTGAGATAAAAGTTGCAGCATGGTGATTTTCCTAGCATCCCAGTGATTTTTTTGTTGTTGTTAGGATTTTATTTATTTTTTAGAGATGGGGAGGGGAGGGAGAAAGAGAAGGAGAAAAACATTGATATGAGAGAAAAAGCATCAATCAGTTGCCTCTCACATGGCCCCCAAATGGGGACCTGGACCACAACCCAGGCATATGCCCTGGACCAGGAATCGAACCTGTGACCTTTTGGTTCACAGAATCACTGAGACACACCAGCCAGGGCCCAGTGATTTTTTATCAGTGTCCTAGTCGGCAGAGGTTCCCATCTGGAGCACAATGGCTCAGATACCACCCTGGTTGCTTGCAGTCCTCCTGGGGCACAAAGGTGGAATTGCTTGTGGTTCTCCTGGAGTCAGGGTGCATCCGGTCGTACCTTCCATTCACTGAAAGAACAGCTTTCTACATGCATTAACCACTAATCCTGTTAACGATAACTTAAAGTGAAACATTTCTAACTCTTCAGTTTCCCCATCATAAGCAAGCTAGAAATAGAAAACTTTCTTAACATTATAAACATTGTCAATGAAAAAAATTGACAGCAAGCATCATACTTCATGACGGAATATTGATAGCTCTCCCTTTATGACTGGGAATGAGAAAAGGACGGCTGCTAATATCACTTCTACCCAGCATCCTAGACTACACAATAAAGCAAGCGGAAGAATTATGTAAAAGCTATGTGAATTGGAGGGGAAGAAATAAAATGATCGTTGTTCTCAGGCAACATTATTGTGTATGTAGGACATTTTAAAAGATTTTATAGAAAACTATTAGAATTAATAAGTGAAATTAGGAAGGTCACTAGCTGCAAAGTCAATGGGACAAAAAGCAATGGTATTTCTGCATATTAGCAACAAGCAGTGAGAAAATGAAGTAAAAGGTATTATTTAGGTACCATCAAAATGTATCAAATAGTTAGAAATAAGTTGAACAACAAACGTGTAAGTCCTCTACATAGAAAACCAAAACTATCACTCATAGGAACTAAGGAAGACTTCAGCTAAAAAGAAAAGGTGGAAATACTCTGGTTCCTTCAATTGGAAGACGTAATATTATGAAAAATATGAATTCTTTGCAAATTGAACTATAGGTTTAATACAAAGTCAATAAAAACTTGTATTTTTTGGTGCAAATTGATCAGCTGATTCTAAAACTGACATGTGCATTAATCACGATTTTTATTTTCTGTATTTCATGATGCTTTATTGACATCTTGGGGGCCTTGCCAACCCAGGAGACACAGCCACTACGGTGGCCAGAGACAGCAAATGACTCTCTCTACTGCCCTGAGAATGAGCCTTTCATGTGCACACCAAGCACCCCAAAGTCCATGCCTCCCAACTACCTCCTTTACTCAGCTCTCGCTGCATGGGCTCTTATACTCTAGGCCGGCGGTTTGCAACCCGGTGTGCCACAAGACTTTTTTAAATATGCAATATTTCGTCAGGGGCACTGACCTCTTTTCCTTTAGATTGTTAAACTAAAAAATGACAACAGCCAACACAACCATTGTTGTCCAGTGTGCATTAATCAAAATTATACTTATTTTTATGTCAGGTAGGCAAAAAAATATAATTTTGGTGTGCTGCAAAATTTTAGTGATTAGTTTCTGTGTGCCATGAGATGAAAAAGGTTGAGCATCGCTGCTCCCCTGCCCTCATCTACCCAGGGCCAGGAGCCAGGCAACTCCGAACAGCTCCTGGAGTCTGCTAAGATCATTCAAACCACCAGTCCTGAACCTTCTCAGCCTGCTTACCCTGCCTCGCCCCCTCCTTTCCGCGAGTACCACCGTAACGTTTTTCCCATGCTCTCTCCTTGTTCCTCTGCCTCCTAATCAACTCTGGTGTCTTCCTGTGTGTCCCTGCACATGCCCTTCCTCTTGAAACTGTGAGTACAAGCTATCTTTTCAAAGGAAGTCACCTCCTGAGCTGCTGGCCTCACTATACCTCACTAATAAATAAAACCTACATTTTAAAACAATATGGCATTTAAGAGGCCAAACAGTAGAGATGATCTTGAGGAAGTGGAAGGACTTGTACTGACAAATTGTAATATGTCTTGTAATATGTCCAATGTGTAATTGTAACTAGTTTAGACACATAGACTCATGCTTATGATAAAGTGCCATTGCAGCGGAAATAGAAAGGATGGCATTGGCACCCATACATATTTTATTGTATGGCTTGACCTCTAATTCAAGCCATACGATAAAATATCTTTCAGATGGATTGTTGATCTAAACTTAAAGTAAAGCAATCAAGCCTCTAGGACATAATATAGAATGATATTTCCATGCCTTTGACGTGAGCAGATTTCTTAATAAATTAATGATTCAATAGTGGCTATGATTGTTTCCCCTATTCCATAATATCTCAAAACTCTCTCTAAGACAGAAGCTCATTTATATATTTGCTCACTAATTCAACAGCTGTTGATAGAGTGCCAAGCATGTGCAGACTAAGATTTGTTCCCTGGGATAATTTGCCATCTAGCGGGGAGGTAGACCGGGGACAGCCATGGCTACTGCAGCAGTGCCTGGACACAGCACCAGCTGCACCTCATTCTTAGCATCCTCTGTCTCATGTAGTTCCACCGGGGATCCCAGGGAGATCTCACAGCCACCTCACCTGGCACTCCTGCCACCCCTGCCACACCAACCGCACTTTGCACCTGACGTCCTGGGCCTTCACATCTCCCTGACTTTCACGGTCTGGAAGAAGGCAAATTCTTTCACTCCTTTCTTCTGCTCAGATCAGATGGGAGTTACCTTAAGAGACCTTTATTAAGAAATTAGATAAAGTGACAACAAAAATGTTCAAAAGACAAACGCATAGAAATAAAAAGAGTTTATAAAACCTGGACTTTTCACTCCAAAGTCTTGTCTCCGAAGTCTTGCTGCAATGGTGTTGTTTGAAAGGTTAAATAAATGCATAATGACAGAACTCTTAAGCTGCTGACCTTTTGCAATGCAATTTGGGGAGTAAGCCAATGCGATATTCCTATTCTGAGTTTGTAAACTATAATCAAATTATAAATTTAGGAACATATGTTGTTGTATAATATATTATTGTATATTATATATAATACATTATTATATGTAAAATGTCATATATAAATACATCTATAATATATATTCCTATGTATAGGAATAAATATCTATATACAATATAGATTTTTTAAAGATTTTATTATTTTTAGACAGAAGGGAGGGGAGGGAGAAGGAGAGGGACAGGAACATCAATGTGTGGTTGCCTCCCATGCGGCCCCCACTGGGGACCTGGCCTGCAACCCAGGCATGTGCCCTGACTGGAAATCGAATGGTTTGCAGCCCATGCTCAATCCACTGAGCTACACCAGCCAGGGCCAAAATACTTTTTAAGCTGTGATTAGAGGAAAGTGGTGGAGTGCCATCTCCTCTTTCAAAACCAAGGAGAAAAGAAAATAAAGCATATGTAATTTTTCCAGAAAAAGTAACACAAAATGATCAGAAGCCAGAAAGCCCAAAGTAAACTGAGAAAGGAAAGTGAATTAGTGGAAGGAAAATACTAAATTGTAAGACATATTTTGATAATTTGTCATCTCCTCTGTATCTCAACCATGTTCAGATTCCCACAGACGGGTTTGTCTGCATAATTGGGACCAGACAAGGCATCTTATGGTTCTGCTTTCCCGTTTCATAAATGAAGAAACCAAAGCTTCATGACAGCCCGTTCGTTGGCTTGTGCAGAGTCACGTAGTCACGATCAGAACCCAAATGCAAATGCAAACGCTCATGGCTTTGATAATAATGTTCTCCATCTTGGGAACCATAGGAAAGATGGGCTTATTGCACAACTTTATTTTCAACATCCAAAGAATGCTCAACAATCATTTACTAGGATGATGCAATGGGATTTTTATAGGCGGGAAAATTCTTTAACTCATGGAATGAGTAGGCTGTGTACTCTTGCTCAAATATTAACCCATCTATAAAATGACTTAACTCTGTATTTGCTAAAAAACTAAATGACATAACTGGAAAAATTCATAATGACCACAGTGGATTTGTCATGAGTAGACATCTAGTGAGTGTAAACAGAACTTCAAATGTATACCTGTATATGAAGCTGGTGTTCCATGCCAGGAAACCTTTGCACCACCTGGGAACAAACATTTATTCATTCAGAAATGGTTATTCCATTCCCAGTCAGGGCATATGCCTGGGTCGCAGGCCATTGCAGGCCAGGTCCCCAGTGGGGGCCACGTGAGACGCAACCACACACTGATGCTTCTCTCCCTCTCTTTCTCCCTCCCTTCTCTTCTGTCTAAAAATATATAAATAAAATCTTAAAAAAAAAAGAAATGGTTATCCCAAAAATGCAATTTAGGAAAAACTTTTTCTGGGTAATAAATGCTGCGTGAAAGGAACCCAAAACAAAAAAAAGTAAATAACCTTGGACTTCAGAGCCATCACCCTCGATGCTCCCATTCATGGTATATTAGAATAAGCATCAGCAATGGTTGCAAGATGAATAAGCATCAGCAATGGTTCTGACCCCAGGTCAGAAGAAAAAAACGCTTGTTATGCTTTACACTTCACTTGTCAGTTTGCAGATGATGTTAAAATATGTGGTCAAGCCCTGACTGATGTGTCTCAACAGGTTGGACACCATCCTGCAGTCTGAAAGGCTGCTGGTTTGATTCCTGGTCAGGGCACATGCCTGGGTTGTGGGACTGGTCCCCAGTTGGGAGCATGTGAGAGGCAGCCAATTCATGTTTCTCTCTCAATATCGATCTTTTTCTCCCTGTATTAAAAATAAATAAAATCTTTAAAAATAAAATAGAATATGATCAAATGGACTAAAAGAAATGCAGACTTATAGATATATTCTACTTACTAGAAAAAACCCTCCGTAAGTTAGCAACACAGAATTGGGCTCAGGAGCAGTTTCAAATTGGCGTGCCACTATGTTCATTCTCTATTAAGTGTTTGTGTAACTTCTATGTATCGCTGAAGCATCCTCACAAAAACAATAGGTGGGGAAGTCAATCACTTTATCACATGAACACATTTTCATTTTCCTTGAAGACTGTCTATACATGTAATTGTAATAATCTGGTGCCAACAATTTTGCACTGGGCTATTTTTTGCTTAGTATTGTGTTGCTCTGTAGTTCTCTAAAATCTGTGAAATTTAAAGTAGGTAACAGAATCGTAAAAGGTTTTAAGCATATATGTACCTATATATAGTGTAATACAGACATATAAGCAATATATAATAAAAATATCTATATTGTAGCCCTGGCTGGTATAGCTCAGTGGATTGAGTGTGGGCTGCGAACCAAAGGGCTGCCGGTTCGATTCCCAGTCAGGGCACATGCCTGGGTTGCGGGCCAGGTCCCCAGGGGGGCCATGTGAGATGCAACCACACATTAATGTTACTCCCCATCTCTTTCTCCCTCCATTCCCTTCTGTCTAAAAATAAATAAATAAAATCTTTAAAAAAAAAACCTCAGTATCTTGAAGTCTACTTCAAGTGGACACATCCAGTTTTGATAAATGGTGTTAGATTTTGTTGCCAAGAGTCCTGCAATTAACCAAATTCCGGGGTTAAGTTTGCAATCCCGTTTCTTGTCATCTCTTTGAAAAATAGTATTACTCTATTATAATTCCAAGTTACAAACGGAATATTGGTCACATAAAAAAAGAATTCTGAAGCAATACCCACCGAGCAGTGAACAGTGCTATTTGCTAAACATGAGCTAATAGAGGACTTTTTGCCTTCTACATTTCATATGTGTTTGTACGTGTGTGTGTGTATTAGGTTCATTAACAAAAAATATACACATATTTTTTCATATATTTTATTGATTATGCAATTACAGTTGTCCCATTTCCTCCCCTTTATTCCCCTCCACCCTGCACACCGCCCCCCACCCTGCACACCGCCCCCCACCCACTCCCCCCCCTTTTAGTTCTTGTCCACGGGTCATACATGTAAGTTCTTTGGCTTCTCCATTTCCTGTACTATTTTTAACCTCCCCCTGTCTATTTTCTACCTACCATTTATGCTACTTATTCACTGTACCTTTTTTCCCTTTCTCCCCCTCCAACTCCCCACTGATAACCCTCCATGTGATCTCCATTTCTGTGATTCTGTTCCTGTTCTAGTTGTTTGCTTAGTTTGTTTTTGTTTTTGTTTTTTTTTAGATTCGGGTTGTTAATAGTTGTGAATTTGTTGTCATTTTACTATTCATATTTTTCATCTTCTTTTTCTTAGATAAGTCCCTTTAACGTTTCATACAATAAGGGCTTGGTGATGATGAGCTCCTTAACTTGACCTTATCTGGGAAGCACTTTATCTGCCCTTCCATTCTAAATGATAGCTTTGCTGGATAGAGTAATCTTGGATGGAGGTCCTTGCTTTTCATGACTTTGAATACTTCTTTCCAGCCCCTTCTTTCCTACAGGGTTTCTTTTTTTTTTTAATATATTTTATTGATTATGCTGTTACAGTTGTCCCATTTCCTCCCTTTATTCCCCTCAGCCCTCCCCCACCCTACCCCCCTTTTGTTCATGTCTGTGGGTCATACATGTAAGTTCTTTGGCTTCTCCATTTTCTACACTATTCTTAACCTCCCCCTGTCTATTTTCTACCTACCATTTGTGCTACTTATTCTCTGTACCTTTTCCCCCTCTCTCCTCTTCCCGTTCCTCTGTTGATAAGCTTCCATGCAATCTCCATTTCTGTGGTTCTGTTCCTGTTCTCTTTGTTTGCTTAGTTTGCTTTTGCTTTTGTTTTGGGTGTGGTTGTTAACAACTGAGTTTACTGTCATTTTACTGTTCATATTTTTTATCTTCTTTTTGTTAGATAAATGCCTTTAACATTTCATATAATAAGGGCTTGGTGATGATGAACTCCTTTAACTTGACCTTATCTGGGAAGCACTTTATCTGCCCTTCCATTCTAAATGATAGCTTTGCTGGGTAGAGTAATCTTGGATGGAAATCCTTGCCTTTCATGACTTAGAATATTTATTTCCAGCCCCTTCTTGCCTGCAAGTTTTCTTTTAAGAAATCAGCTGCTAGTCTTATGGGAACTCCTTTGTAGGTAACTGTGTCTTTTCCTGTTTCTGCTTTTAAGATTCTCTCCTTATCTTTAATCTTGGGTAACGTAATTATGATGTGCCTTGGTGTGTTTCTCTTTGAGGCTAACTTCTTTTTGACTCTCTGAGTCTCCTGAACATCCTAGAAGTCTATTTCCTTTGCCAAATTGGAGGAGTTCTCTTTCATTATTTTTTTCAAATAAGTTTTCAATTTCTTGCCCTTTCTCTTCTCTTTCTGGCACCCCTATGATTCGGATGTTAGAACATTTAAAGTTGCCCTGAAGGTTCCTAAGCCTCTCCTCACTTTTTTGAATTCTTCTTTCTTCATTCTGTTCTAGTTGACTGTTTATTTCTTCCTTCTGGTCCAAATCATTGATTTGAGTTCTGGTTTCCTTCCTTTCACTGTTGGTTCCCTGTATATTTTCCTTTATTTGACTTTTTTTTTAAGATTTTATTTATTTATTTTTAGAGAGAGCGGAAGGGAGGGAGACAAAGAGGGAGAGAAACAGCAATGTATGGTTGCCCCTCACATGGCCCTCACTGGGGACCTGGCCTGCAACCTAGGCATGTGCCCTGACAGGGAATCGAACCGGGACACTTTGGTTCCCAGCCCGAGCTCAATCCACTAAGCTACACCAGCCAGGCCCTTTATTTGACTTTTCATAGCCTTCATTTTTCCCTCCATTTTGTGACCATACTCATCCAATTCTGTAAGCATCCTGATTATCAGTGTTTTGAACTGTGCATCTGATATGTTGGTTATCTCTTCATCACTTAGTTGTATTTTTTCTGGAGCTTCGATCTGTTCTTTCATTTGGGCCATTTTTTAATCTAACAGGGCCAGTTGCCTAGTAGAGGGCGGAGCCTTATGTATTTGCCAGGATGGGGCAACCCACATCTCTGTTTGTGGGGGGGGGTGGTCAGAGAAGGAACAATGCCACTTGTTCAGTCTCTGTCAGCTTTCAGTCACTTCCCCCACTACCCACAGCAAATTGGGCCCTTCTGGTGCTGATTCCTGGTGAGTGGGATTGTGTACATTCTAGGACCCTGTGGGTCTCTCCAATAATCTCTCCTGTGAGGCTGGGAGTTTCTCCTGCTGCCTCAACCCCCACAGATTTTTTCAGTCAGAGGCTTTGAGGCTTTATTATCCTGCCCTGGAACCCTGGGTTGTATGGTCTGTCTTGCTCCCCAATTGTTCTTCCCAGTTTATCTGCATGAAAATGTGGGACTGCCTGGTCCGCCACCAGCTGCCTTGCCACGAGTCCTCTCCGCCCAGCTGCCCGTCTCCGCCTCTCCTACCAGTCTGGATGAATGTTTCTTCTTTAACTCCTTGGTTGTTGGACTTCCACACAGTTCAATTTTCTGGCAGTTCTGGTTGTTTTTTGTTTTTTTTTGTTTGTTTTTAAAGATTTTATTTATTCATTTTTAGAGAGAGGAGAAGGGAGGGAGAAAGAGCAATGTATGGTTGCCTCTCACATGGCCCCCACTGGGGACCTGGCCTGCAACCCAGGCATGTGCCCCGACTGGGAATCGAACCGGGACCCTCTGGTTCCCAGCCCGCGCTCAATCCACTGAGCTACACCAGCCGGGCTGTTTTTTGTTTTTAAATTTGTTGTTGTCCTTCTTTTGGTCATGCAAAGAGTCAAAGTGCATTAGCCTATGCCTCTATCTTAGCTGGAAGTCCACATATTTTTAAAGTTTTGTGCCTATCGTAGAAAATGGAGAAGTCATAGAATGTTGAAAGAACAGTGAAAGATAAAAAGATGCAAAAGCATGTTGCAGAATGGTGCAGGCTAGGCCTTTGCCATGGCTGGCAGTGTACATCACAGTTTCTCCCACATATGTTGCTGACTCTAAAAACTGGCTGGAGGCGCTGCCCTGCTGCCTGGGAAAACTCTGCCAGGCTGCAGCCTCCAATGCACCAAAGACCATGTGCCGTGGTTCTGCTTCTTTGCATCTTTAACTCCTGACTCAAAGTCCAAAGTGAATATGTCTGTTTGTCAAAGTGTAGTGCATATGTCCTGTGTCATAGCTGCAAGGGAGAATGGGAGAGTAATAGCAGTTCTTGGTCATGCTCCCAGGAAACAGGTACTGAGACAGAGATTTGTGTGCAGGTTTATTGAGGAATGATGGTCTCAGGCACATCTGTAGGAGAGTGAGGGAGGTGGGGGATAGATGGAAAAGGTTAACTGTAGAGCAGTTGCAACAGAGTACTCAGTTGATCTGAAGGGAACTTTGGAGTTGGAATACTCCTTTAGACTTGCCCCAAATTGAGGCAAGAGTCCTAACTCTTGCGCTCCTCCAATGACTAGTCATTGACTATGGGCACCACCAGAGTGAGGGGCACAATCTTGGGCAAAACAACTCTCTTTTGCTCAGAGCAATTTCTAGAGAAAGAGTCAGCTGTGAGCCATTGGCAGCCAATACTCCTGGAAGCTGAGGAAATGAAGGAGGAATTCAGTGTGCAGACCACAACATCCACCACAGTCTATCCCTTGTGCCACTTAGATCAGCTTCCTTTGTATAGGCAGTCTGCTCCATCTGGGAACAGCCCCAGGGTCGGAATGATCTTTTTTCTGGAAAAAACTTTTGAGAGAAAGGTTAGTGGGACAAACTATAGCCCTCACTGCTTCAGCTGGTCTCAGGCCACAGTCTCCCTGCCCTAATACACGTTTTAGTCTAGAATTCCAGATTTCTCTCATCTTCAATCTAGATGGTCTGGGAGTACTGAGAGATTTCTCAGTGAATCACTGGGATGCAAAACACATTCTTTCTTAGCCTCACTGAACAACAGCAATCCTAGCTCCTGATGATCACAATCAATTAATCCCCCATGACAGTACGGTTATCCCTAGCTTTTCTTGCTTATCTCTTGGCACAAGAAGGCCCAAGTGACCAGGCAATAGCTGTAGGGAATTTTTGCTATGCCCCCTGGTGGAAGCATTATCCTTTGGGAACCAGGATCTCTAAAACTTAAAACTGAGAGGATCGGAAGCTCAAGTTCCCTAAGTAGACCAATGGGAGTGATGGTTAGAGAGGCCACTCCTGCTTACATTCTTTGGTTTCCAACCTCATGCAGTCCATCTATTGTGGACACAATATCATATATTGGACATTGATTTAGTGTGTATGCCGCATCCTAGAGGACGGTGTCCGTCCTTGTTGACTACCTCCTTTAAGCTGGTACCCCAACTACAGTTTCAAAAGGCTATTCCATCACTTTCTTAGTCCGGAAGCTTCTGAGTGATGTGGTATGTGATAGGGTCAGTGGATCTCATTATCATGTGGCCGTTGCTGCACCTTCCTTGCTGTAAGTTGGCTTTCTTGGTCAGAGGTGATGAGATGCAGAATTCCTTGATGGTAGATAATTCTGTAAGTCCTCAGATAGGATGTTGCCAAGGCAAGGCAGGTAGAAAAGCAAGACTATATCTAGAACATGGGCTAATTCAAGATGAAATCAATGATCCTTCCAGAGTGTCTCAATAATCAGCTTGGCACCATGTGGCTGGCTGGTCTCCTTGAGGAATGGCACAGTGTTGGGGACTCAGCATTGGCCTCTGTTGCTGGCAGGCTGGGCATCGCATAGCAGTATAGCTAGATCCACTTTGGTCGGTGGGAGCTCATGCTTTTGGGCCCATTCAGAGCCTCCAACTCTCCCACAATGACTGTTCCATTTCTAAGCCAATTGTGCCAGCACTGGAATGGGTGATGACAGAGGCTGATTTCCATCAAATGGCTGAGTCAGTATGTCTATTTGGTTGTCTGGTGGCTCTTCTATCAGTGGACACTCTCATATGGTCATTGAAATGTAGCACAAACATATTCACAGTTTTTGCTCATTTTCTTAGGTCCATCAATATAGGAGTCAGCAAACTATAGCCCACAGACCGAATCCACCCTCTGCCTGCTTTATAAATAAAGTTTTATGGGAACAAAACAATGCTCATTTATTTACATATTGTTTGTGACTGCTTTTGAACTACAACAACAGAGTTGAAGAGTTGCAACAGCAGCCATATGGCCTACAAGTCTAAAATATTTGTTCTCACCCTTTACAGAGAAAGTTTTCAGATTCTTTTTTTTTTTATCCTCACCCAAGAATATGTTTATTGATTTGAGAGAGAGAGAGAAAAAACATCAATCAGTTGCCTCCCATATGCATCCCAACCGAAGATTGAACCTGCCACCCAAGTATATGCCCTGACTGGGGATTGAACCTGCAACCTTTTGGTGTACAGAACAATGTTCCACCTGAAACACCAGTCAGGACAAAATTTTCAGATTCTTTGTTAGTTAAGAGAGAGGGGGAAGAAAGGGAGAAAGAGAAAGAGAGAAACATCAATGTGTGAGAGAATAGGTCATCTCTTGCACACAACCCAGGCATGTGCCCTGACCGGTAATCCAACCGGTGACCTTTTGGTTTGCAGGCCAGCACTTAATCCACTGAGCCACACGGGCCAGGGCAAAATTTTCAGATTCTTGATTTACATGCTTCTTTCTAATACCTCTTTGTCTCCAATCTTCCAATCTTTTTTCTTTTAAGTCTTGGAACAATTAACCCATTTACCACTGCCTTCACATCTGTGTATAGTTTTACCTTGGCCACTTTTATCTCTATACAAAGCAGATGACCAGATGTACTGCCTAAAGGTCTGACCATTGGGAAGATTTCCCCTCAACACTGTTTCAGGGTCACTCCTAAAGGGGTCAGTACTGTAATAGCTAACACCCACATATCAAGGCAATTCATCTGAGAATCAACCTTGGCCTTTTGCTCCTCTATTAGCTTAGTAATCTCAGAAGGTGGCATCAATGCAACAGTGGAAGATGACTCAGTGGAGCAGGCCACTTGCTTGCATTGCTCACTGTGGCCTCTGGCCCTGCTGTTACACTGGCTTGCTGCTGGGCTCACTCACCCTCATGACTAGGTAGGTCAAACAGAAACCAGCTCATGGCAGGCAGTTCTGGCCACACAGTTGCTTGATGTCTTATAGTCTGATGTTCCATCTCCATCATGGCCCAGGAGCATGCTGGGAGCTGTTTTTAACTTTTTTCCCCTCTTTTTAAAAATTTATTGCTGTTCCATTACAGTTGTCCCACCTTTTTCACCATTGCTCACCCCAACTCCGTACCCCCCACTCCCATAGTCAATTTCCCCCCATTTTCCGTGCCCATGAGTCTTCTATTCCTGTTCCTTTGCTCTCCCCTTTCCCTTCTTTCCTCTGTTATCTCTCTCTCTCTCCCCTCTAATCACTGTCAGTTTGATTGCTATTTCCAAGTCTCTGGTTCTATTTTGCTCATTTGTTTGTTTTGTTGATTAAGTTCCACTTTTAGGTGAGATCATGTGGTATTTGTCTTTCACCGCCTGGCGTATTTCACTTAGCATGATGCTCTCCAGTTCCATCCATGCTATCACAAAGGATAGGAATTCCTTCTTTCTTTCTGCTGCATAGTGTTCCATTGTGTAAATGTAGCACAGTTTTTTGATCCACTCATTTACTGATGGGCACTTAGGCTGTTTCCAGCACTTAGGTGTTATAAATAACGCTGCTATAAACATTGGGGTGCATAGGTTCTTTTGAATTGGTGATTCAGGATTTTTAGGGTATAGTCCCCACAGTGGGATAGCTGGATCAAAAGGCAGTTCCATTTTTAGTTTATTAAGGAAATTCCATACTGTTTTCCACAGAGGCTGAACCAGCCTGCATTCCTGCCAACAGTGCGCTAGGACTCCTTTTCTCCACAACCTCGTCAGCACTTGTTTGTTGATTTATTGCTGATGGCCATTCTGACCAGTGTGAAGTGGTATTTCATTGTGGTTTCAATTTGCATCTCTCTAATGGCTAGTGATGTTGAGCATTTTTTTTTTTCATGTGTCTATTGGCCTCTGTCTGGCCTCCTTGGAGAAGTAAGTGCCTGTTTAGGTCCTTTGCCCATTTTTAAAATTGGATTGCTTGTCTTCCTGGTGTGGAGCTGTGTGAGTTCTTTTTTAAATGGCACATAGTTGTCTGGGGCTTGCTGTACACTCCTCACAAGTCTTTTTCTCACCACAGAAATCTCTGCTATCACAAAGTCTCCTGGATTACATGGCCCAAGTGGCAGGGTTGCTTATAATGTCATGTGAAAAGTTGCCTTTTCTTGCTCTGTGCTCCACTCAAAGTTGCCACGCTTCCATGTGGTCCAGTAAATAGGTCAGCACAGTTTTCTGCAGTGTGAAACATGCTATCTACAGAACTCAAAGAGGCTACCAAGTATCGTGCTTCCTCTTCAGTGGCTCCCTAAACATGTTACTGTTGTGGTGGGCCCCAGAATCTTTCTAGGATTTATCTTGCATTGTCTAGAGAGCATGTACAACATACTTGCCTCTTCTGGCTCATGTGGTCCAGTTAACATGATGCTATTGACATAAAGAACCAATGCGATGTTCTTCACAGTGTTCAGATAGTCCAGATCTACTTGGGCTATATTGGGATGGTGTGCTGAACTTAAAATATATCCCCAAATTCTTTAATATTTCTTGCTTCAGGAGCTAGAGTGCAATTTCTCTTCCCTTGTAGATCACTTGTTCCCAGGGCAGTTAGCTGCCATGTTGTGAGGACACTCAGGCAGCCAATGCAGAGGCCCGTGTGAGGCTTCCTGGCAATGCCCACGTGAATGAGTAATCTAGAACGTGAATCCTCCAGTGCCAATTAAGCGTTTGAATGATTGCAGGAACTGTGGGTGTCCTGACTTAACCGCATGAGAGATCCTGAGCCAGGACCACCCAGCTAAGTGACTCCTGATCATCTGAGCCATAGAAACTGTGAGAGAATACAGCACTGTCTGCTCAGAGCTTCTGTGACATGGTGCCACGGGATGCCTGCAGAAAACTTCTCAGCATTCATATGTGTGCAGCCCTGAAGTATGGGGTATCTTGATTAACGAGGGATAAAAGCTTCTCTCTTTCATTACCTGCCAAACAGTTCTAAAGCACAGTTCATAAGGCTTCTCAAATGGCCCCTCAGAATGGGCAGTGGTTACGCATAGTGACGGTCAACTTACTGATGCATCTTTGATCATTGGATTTCCTTTCCCCTGGTTCACTCTACATTGTTCCTCACTCATATTCCCTGGGGTCACCTTCCCCCCAAACTCTGTACACACAATTCTTTGTCTGCTTTCAGAGGACCCCACAAGATAATGTAAAAAAGGCATGTGACATAACTTAAATCTGATTACATATATATAAAACTATCCACAGTTAGCATCTTATCTTACTCACTGTAGACATATTGAAGTCAGGAATAAGGCTATTCTCTGCACTGTGATTTCACATCATTTTGGAAGTATTAGCCAACACATATTATATGAGAGAAAGCATATTAGGTAAGAGATATAATAATTGCAAAGAAGAGATAAAAATGTCTCTTTTTAGCAATGTGCACAGCAGTCCTGATGGTCTGACTCTTGCTTCAGCAGTTTTTGGACACAACAGACCTATGGGCTCCCCTTCTTCAATATCAAGACAAGACCCTCCACCAGCAAAAAAACTTTAAAACTTGCTCAAAGCTCAGATGATGGTTAGCATTTTTTAGCAATAAACTATTTTTAATTAAGGTACGTACGTGGTTATTTTTTGACATAATGCTATTGCACACTTAAGAGACATAGTATAGTGTAAATGTAAGTTTTATATGCACTGGGAAACCAAACTTTATTTGTGATTCTTTTTATTACAACAGTCACTTCATTGCGGTCATCTGGAACCAAACCCACAGTATCTCCAAGGCATGCCTGCGTGCTTTCAAAGGACAGAGAGATCACCATACATTTCCAAAAGGCAAATTGACAAACTGGAAAAAGGCATTTGCAACTTATATCTCAAAGGGCTAATGCTTCTAATATATGAAGTGTTCCTGATTTTTAAAATGAAAAAAAATGTGAACATAGGAGGAGAAAGGCAGATAGCAAAGATGCTCGATGTTTTTCATAATAATGGAAGTGAATATTAAAATTATGCCAAGATAACATTTCTCCCCTATCAGATTGGCAAAAAGCCAAAAGTTTGACAATGCACTCTGAATGTGAGATGCAGGAGCCAGGCTCTCTCACCTGTCGCTCACGCAATGTAAAGTGACGCAATCTTTATGGAAGGCAATTTGGCAATAGCCAGCAAAATTAAATATGTGTTAAATATTTTTGATTTAGAAATCCTACTTCTAGGAATCTATCCCAAAGACTCACAGGTAAAATTATGAAATGACACACACAAAAGGAGTTTATTTGATAACTATGTCATTTTTATTTTTATTTTTTTATTGTTATTCAAGTACTATTGTCTCCATTTTACCACATCCCCCCACCCCACCCATCCCCACCGCCCACCTTCAAACCTACCCCCTTTGGCTTTGTCCATGCATCCTTTGTACATGTTCCTTGATCCCCTTCCCCTAATTTCCCCCATTATCCCTCTCTCCCTACCCCTCTGGTTACTGTCAGCTTGTTCTTTATTTCCATGTTTCTGATATTTTGCTTGCTTGTTTATTTTGTTGATTATGTTCCACTTAAAGGTGAGATCATATGATAAAAAGGACTGTAAACACTGCAAATGTCCATCAAAAAGGGACTGTTTAAATGATACAGCTGTGCAATGAAGTAATTTCTCAATGTAAAAAGCAGTGAGAAGATTTCCTATTCTATGGACTGAACCATTGCCTCCCAGAATTCATATGTTGAAGCCCTAACCCCTAACATGGAGGTATTTGAAGATGGGCCTTTGGTAGGTATTTAGGTTTGGATGAGATCATAAGGGTGGGGTTCTCATGATGGGATTAGTGCCCTTTTTAGAAGATACACCAGAAAGCTCACTCTGTCTCCCTACCATGTAAGGATATAGGGAGCAGATGGTAATCTACAATATAGGAAGAGTCCTCACCGGAAACCATCCATACTAGCATCTTGGTCTTGGACTTCCAGCCTCCAGAACTAGGAGAAAATTAATTTTTGTTTTATAAGCCACCCAGTCTGTGGTATTTTGTTATGGCAGCTCTAGCTGCCTAGTATACCTATCTGCGTCTATGGAGTGATTCGAGTGTATGTTGCTAAATAGAAAAAAGAGGAAGGTACAGAATAGTGTGATATTCTTTGGGTAAGAAAAGTGTGGAAATATAAATATGCAAAAGTATTTGCTGATATTTTCATAAAGAAAAATGGAAAAATAATAGTCTTCCCCAATCTGTTTACTCAAGAGGAACTCTTTTTTTTTTTTAAAGATTTTATTTATTTATTTTTAGAGAGAGGAGAAGGGAGGGAGACAGAGAGGGAGAGAAACAGCAATGCATGGCCGCCTCTCACATGGCCCTCACAGGGGACCCGGCCCGCAACCCAGGCATGTGCCCCGACCAGGAATCGAACCGGGACTGTCTGGTTCCCAGCCCGCGCTAAATCCACTGAGCCACACCAGGCTGGCTCAAGAGGAACTCTTAAAATAAGTTTTAGATCTCAGAGAAACATGCACAAAAATTATACCTACAGTAGCATGACTATTAAAATGTAGATATAATCATCCAATAATAATTGCCAATGTTTTTTGAGTAGAGAATGTTATTTTTTTCCTGTTGATTTTGCATTTTACTTAACTTATTAGCACATCTTTTTTATGTGTGTTTTTTCCAACCCACAAAGGATAGAAACTCCAATGCAAGGCATGAGGGTAAGTAAAGAAACTTTTAGCCTTTCATTAAACAAAATCTCTACTTGATTATTTTACATTACCCAAGAAGACCTAAAGTCTTATTACAAATTTCTGCTATACAAGATGTTAATGTGTGTGCTATATACAGGTTTTTCCCCACTGAAACCTAAAAATTACTTTTTAGCTAAACTTTCTTTAAAATAAAGTAGTTAAGCTTTCCTTTCTTGACATCAGTTTCTTCCTTTTCTTTTTACAAAAAATTTTTAACAGCTTTATTGAGATGTAACTCACATCATGCACTTCTCCCATTGCAATTGTCTCATTCAGTGGCCTTTAGTATATTCTCAGGTATGTGCAGATATCACCACACTCAATTTCTGAACATTTGTATCACCTCAAAAAGAAAACCCAGACCCTTTAGCTATGAGCCCTTCTTCCTTATTCACCCAGCCCAAGGGAACCACCAGTCCCCTAAAATGAATCATATACTATGTGGTCTTTTGTGAATGCCTTCTTCTGCTTAGCACAATGTTTTCAGGGTTCATCCACTGTATCAGTACTTCATTCTTTTTTATGCCTTGACAAAATTCCATTGCATGGATATACCACTCTTTATTTAAAAATTCATGACAGCCCTGGCTGGTGTAGCTCAGTGGATTGAGTGTAGGCTGGGAACCAAAGGGTCACTGGTTCGATTCCCAGTCAGGGCACATGCCTAGGTTGCAGGTTCAGTCCCCAACTGAGGTGTGAATGAGAGGCAACAATGTTCCATTCTCACATCAATGTTTCTCTCCCTCTTCCTCCCTCCCCCACCTCTAAAAATAAAATATTTTTTAAAAATCACCATATTGGACTGTAAAACATGTTTGTAAAACACAAATTCAAATGTTAATACAATGTAAACCAGAAGGATATATTAAAATACCTACATGAGAAAATTGAAAAAATAATATGTGTATCATGATACATATCGCTGCTAGCATGCAATATACATTTTGAAATATTTAAAACAACTGCAAAATGACAGATGTGTACAGCTAAGTTGCTGCACTAAAAATTCCTCCTTCAGAATGAAATTTTCACTTTTATATTCTGTTAAACTGCTAAGGGTTGTTTGCCCTGTGAACAAGACAGCAGTGTATAAGAACAAGTTGGGAAAGGAAATTTGAGTGGGAAAGTATGGTGTTTTAGAATATGTCCCCAAATTTTTTGATACTTTTTCCTTCAAAAGGTAGAGACTAATCCTCCTCCCCTCAAGTGTGAGCTATTCTTAGTAATTTGCCTAATAAAGAGCATGTGGCAGAAGTGACAGTGTGCGACGTTCAAGATTAGGACATACAAGGCATTGTGGCTTCCTCCTGGCTCAATCTCTTGGATCACATGTGCTGGGAAAACCAGCAGCCATGTTGTAAGGATGCTCAAACAGCCCTAAGAAGAATCCCAAACGATATGGAACAGAGGCCTCCTTCCAATAGTCAAGTGAGGAAGCTACCCTGGAGGTGAATCTTCCAGCCCCTGTCAAGCCTTTAGATGACTGATTCCCTGGCTGACATCTTGACCGCAACCCCACGAGAGACCCTGAGCCAGAACCACCTACCCAAGCTGCCCCACAGAAACTGGGACATGAGAAATGTTGTCCACTTCAGAGTGATTTGTTATGCAGCAATCGACAACAAATACAGATTAGAGCTGAGATCAACCTTTATCAGCAGCCTCCCCTACCTTCTGTCAAAATTGAGAGTGGATTCAATCAAATGAACTTAGTATTACTGTTACTGCCAATAATGTCCCATTGACCAAAGCATGGTCAAGCCCAGATCCAAAGGGAGGAGAAATGGACTTCACCTCTTGAGGGGAGAAGCTGCAAAGTCGTATTGCAAAGGGGCAGTGGGAGGCACTTATGATCATTTAAAAAGATCTGCCACAAGCGGGGACCTCATTATGTTGGGAAGCACAGTCGCTATCAAAGACTAATGGAGGTGTTTCAAAAGGACGCAGGAGACAACATGAAGGAGCCTGCACTGCCTAAGGTGGGATGATTGGAGTTTGCCTTAAAATACCGCAGGGGGATAAAAGTTAGTATGAATAGATGAGATAAGATTGGCAGAATGTTGAGAATAGCTGAAACAGACTGATGGACACATGAAGGCTCATTTTTGTAGTCTCTTTAGTTTTGGTATATTTGAATTTTCTTTAATAATTTTTTAAAGGTTTATTTTATTCTCATTGAAGAGAGAGGGGAAGAGAGAGAGAGAGACAGAGGCAGAGAGAAACAGAGAGAGAGAAAGTAACATCAATTGGTTGCCTCCTGCA
Organism: Micronycteris hirsuta; assembly: GCA_004026765.1. Lineage (NCBI taxonomy): Eukaryota > Metazoa > Chordata > Mammalia > Chiroptera > Phyllostomidae > Micronycteris > Micronycteris hirsuta. The sequence goes on from PVJI01000537.1 coordinate 178,829, forward strand.
ATAACCTCCTGCACTAACCTCCACTGGGGATAGAATCTACAACCTAGGCAAGCTCTCTGACTGAGAATCGAACCAGTGACCTTTCAGTTATGCGATGACACTCCAACCAACTGAGCCACCTGGCCAGGGCCTTACTAAGAATTTTTTTTAAGTTACATATATTCAGAATAAAAAAAATTAGATAATATGTAACTATCAAAAATATAAAATTATTAGTTAATACCACCACTCAGAGAGATGATTGGTAACACTGCATCATTTTTCTAGGCTGTTCCTACTCATATTTGCAAACCCTGACCCCTCCAGCTTTGCTCAGAAGTGTCATTAACCATTGGGAAGTGGGCAGAGCCCTCTGCTACCCTCCGGGGTGATGCTGGTCATGGTTATCCATGAGAGAAGCAACTTGCTTGCAAACTGGCACATGTGATCCAGAGGCTCTGACCTTGACATTGTGGTTTTGGAGCACATGTCTGGAACCACTTTTTTTTTTTTTTTTGCATGACTCAGGATCTCCCTCGGGTAGGCCCCTTCTGGCCTTCACACAGGCCTCTCCTTGAACTTGTTTAGCTGCCTATCTCTGCACAGTCTGTCAGGCCGCCATACAGAGAAAAATAATCGTGAATATGCGATAGCCCTTATTTGAATTCAGCCTTTCCTAAATATACACTACACACTTGGAGAGACCCTGTCCCTCCTTTTTATATTATTGGGTAACGAGGAGACTGAACTTAAAAAATTTTTTTTATTTGGATTTATTTTGCAAACCTCACCAAATCAGGATCACACCTTATTTTTTTGCTTTACATATTCTGAAAATAGTTTTATGCGTCATGAAGTATACTTTATAATGTAATTTTTAGTGTTGGCATAATTTTCTGAAGTCTGCATGTTATACATTCAAATGATTTTTGCACAGTATTTTTCACAATTCTAAATAATGCTTCAGTGAATGATTTTGTAAATAAGCCTTCTATCATCTCCCCATTTCCTTAGGATAGATTTCTAGAAATGGGATTCCTGAATCAAGGCACTTGAACATTTTAAAACTCCTCATGGACATGTGCATGATAATTTTAAACTTTTATTTTGAAACATTGCATTGAACTAACAATATTTGAAATAACAATACACTATCGTTGATGTGCTATGTGAAAAATGGTATCTCCCTTTGAATTGCTTTTCTTTGATTGCTGGCAAACCTTCAGAGCATTTTAATGATTTGGGGGAAAGGTCAGGAGACATGAAGGGAAAGATATTGTGGAAATCCTTTTGAAAGACGATACCTTTGACCTGCACCTCAGCTGCTTTAGGGCTGGTAGGTGTGAATGGTAGAGCTTGGAGCCAGACACACTTGGGCTTGAAGTCTAGCACCTTCAGGTAACAACCTGGGGCCATTTCCTGCCCATCTCTCCTCCTGTAAGAATGCAGTCCTGTGAGTGCTCTGCCTCCTGGGTCCTATGGCGATCTCACGAGGTGGTCCATGCGAGGCTCAGCTTTTGCCTGCCCCGGAGTAAACATTCAACAACATCACTGTCAGAGTCATGACATGTATGAACGTTGGGAAATACGCCAAAATGCTAACAGAGATTACTGCCGGATGGTAGTATTTTGTGTGATTTTTGGTCGTTTTATTTTTCTTACCTTGTCTGGTGTTTTTGAACTTTTTTTATATTGATAGTGTGCTACTTTAATGAAGTCAAAAGAATTTTTTAAATGTTTTTTAAAATGCAGCACCTTCTAGTTGAAAGCCCTTACTCCTGAAGATTTGTAAATGTGCTCCGCACCAAGCTGCCCCCGCCCCAGACAGCTGACCTGCACCCCACCCGCAGCTGCCTGCTTGGAGGCTCAATGGGCTGCGTGAGGCAGTGGCTCAGGGCCGCCTGCCAGGTGCACAGCTGTGACCCTTACCGCTTGAGCTGCTCTCACTACAAAGAATGGAAGACCTGGTGGACTAGGGAGAGGGTCTTGCTGGAGCTGAGCAGAGATGAGGGAGCCAAGAACTGCTGTGGTAGCCCCAGCCCATCCGGTTCCACCATCTGTGCCTCTGGCCTGGGAATCCTCAGCAGACCTTGGATTATTTTTAGAATTGACAGAGGCCTTCCAGATCACCTAGTCTTCAGTTCAACCTAGGCTGCATACGAGAATCATTCAAAAAGCGTCTTAAAACAAACAGATGCTGGGCCCCACTCCAGACCTATTAGCTCAAGATCTTGGGAGGTGGACCCAGCCATCAGCAGGTGATTCTGATGGGCTGAGGCCTGGAGGTCAAACAGCATCACCTGGCACATTGTAGGTCTTGAACACAGACCTCCGCTGGGAGTGTAGTACGGATTGACATTGTCCTCCCTTACGTACTGAGGCAGGGCTGAGTGATTTCCAAAGACTTCCTTAGACTTCATCTCAGTCCACATACATGGCATGAGGAAGGCAGGTAGATATTATCTCTGCTTGGAAGGCCAGGAAACTAAGGTCCAGAGGAGTGAAGCGACTTGTGAGTCTGAGGTGGAGCCAGAACTAACCTGACTTAATTTCCAAGACACCCAGATGGGGGGTCCTTCCAAGGGGAGCCACTCAGCTGGGAGTGCCCGGGAGGGTTCGCATTCCTGAGCCCTGGCCCAGACCCACTCTATCAGCACACCTGGCTGTGGGAGAGGTGTGTGCAGTTTTTGGAAACTCCTCAGGGGATTGTAATGGACACTAAAGTTTGAGTGCCTCCACTGTGCCGACCTGAGGCTAAAGAGCAACAGTGTATGCCTATTTAACATTTCACTTTAATTGTGGGAGTCAACTTTTTTAAATATATTTTATTGATTATGCTATTACAGTTGTCCCATTCCCCCACACACACTCCCCTTTGCCCTGCACACCCCCTCCCACGCACCTTCCCCCGCTTTAGTTCATGTCCATGGGTCATACACACAAGCTCCTTGGCTTCCACATTTCCCACACTATTCCAATCCTCCCCGTCTATCCACTACCCACCACCCACGCTACCCATTCTCTGTACCCTTTCTCCCTCTCTCCCGCTCCTGCTCCCCTGTTGATAACCCTCCATGTGATCTCCATTTCTGTGGTTTTGCTCCTGCTCCAGTTATACGCTTAGTTTGCTTTCGTTCTTGTTTTGGGTGTGGTTTTAAATAACTGTGAGTTTGCTGTCATTTTACTGCTCATACTTTTTCATCCTCCCTTTCCTAGATAAATCCCTTTAACATTTCACGTAATAAAGGCTTAGTGATGATGAACTCCTTGAACTTGACCTTATCTGAGAAGCACTTTATCTGTCCTTCCATTCTAAATGAAACCTTTGCTGGATAGAGTAATCTTGGATGTAGGTCCTTGCCTTTCATCACTTGGAATACTTCTCTCCAGCCCCTTCTTGCCTGAGAGGTCTCTTTTGAGAAATCAGCTGATAGTTTTATGGGAACTCCTTTGTAGGCAACTGTCCCATTTTCTCTTGCCACTTCTAAGATTCTCTCCTTATTTTTAATCTTGGGTAATGCAATTATGATGTGCCTTGGTGTGTTCCTCCTTGGATCCAACTTCTCTGGGACTCTCTTAGTTTCCTGGACTTCCTAGAAGTCTATTTCCTTTGCCAGATTGGGGAAATTCTCTTTCATTAATTTTTCAAATAAGTTTTCAATTTCCTGCTCTTCCTCTTCTCCTTCTGGCACCCCTATAATTCGAATGTTGGAACGTTTAAAGATGTTCTGGAGGTTCCTAAGCCTCTCCTCATTTTTTTTGAATTCTTATTTCTTCATTATTTTCTGGTTGAATGTTTTTTTCTTCTTTCTGGTCCACACCATTGATTTGAGTCCCAGTTTCCTTCCCATTGTTACAGAAAATGAAACAACCAGACACCAAGATATATCGGGGCACGATCCTTTTATTTTTCCGTGCACGGACCCTGGGGAGTTCTCCAAATCCAGGGCCCTGAGGTTGGGTTGGGGTCTGCTTTTACAGTCTTGTCTCTTCCTAGTCTACGTGGCAGAAGCAGGTTACCATAGAAGCAAAAGCGGATGTTAGGTTAGCTACCTTATTTGGGAGACAAAGAACAAGGTGCATGGGCTTTACACGGAAGTTAAGCCTGGCAACCTTACCTGGTTCTTTATGTGCTATTAGCATTGTTAGTTGCTAAGCAGGTCATGGGTGGCTGAGCCTGCAGCTTGGCAGGAAAGTTTGTAACTGCCATTCTGTAACTGGGCTGGTAACTGACATTTTAGACAAAGAACAAAGTACAGGGGGCTTGGGTTTGCCACCCCCCTCCCCTTTTTCAGGTGGGAGGTGTTTCTGCGGTTCAGTAGTACGGAGGTTGCCTGTAACACCATCACTATTGGTTCCCTGTACATTTTCTTTTATTTCACTTAGCATAGTTTTCATTTTTTCATCTAATTTGTGACCAAATCCAACCAATCCTGTAAACATCCTGATTACCAGTGTTTTGAACTGTGCATCTGATAGGTCGGCTATCTCTTCATTGCTTAGTTGTATTTTTTCTGGAGCTTTGATCTGATCTTTCATTTGGGCCATTTTTTTGGTCTCAGAGCACCTGTTATATATAAGGGGCAGAGCCTTAGGTGTTCACCAGGGCGGAGCAACCTACATCACTGTGTTGTGATGCTGTCTGTGGGGAAGGGGTCCAAGAGAGATCAATGGCCCTTGCTCTACTCTCTGCTAGCTTTCAGTCACTTCCCCCCACCCAAAAGCAAATTGGGCCCTTCTGTGATGATTCCCACATGGGAGGGCTTGTGTACATTCTAGGACCCTGTGGGTCTCTCCAGTGAACTCTCCTGTGAAACTGGGAGTTCCTGTCACTGCTGCCTCAACCCCCACAGGTGTTTTCAATTGGTGGTTTGAGGCTTTATTTCCCAGAGCTGGAAGCCTCGGCTTCGAGGTCTGTTTCACTCCCCAGTTGTTTCTCCTGGTTTATCTGAGCATGAATGTGGGACTGCCTGCTCCTCCAGCCTCCCGCCTTGCCATGAGTCCTCTCCACCCCAGCTGCTCATCTCCTCCCTGTCTACTGGTTTGGACGAATGTTTCTTCTTTAACTCCTTGGTTGTCGGACTTCCATACAGTTCGATTTTCTGTCAGTTCTGGTTGTTTTTTGTTTTTAAATTGTTGTCCTTCTTTTGGTTGTGCAAGGAGGCACAGTGTGTCTACCTATGCCTCCATCTCAGCCAGAAGCTCCTAATTGTGGGAGTCAAGACTTCTAAGTGTAAGGTGGCTGAGCAGGAGTAAACCTCAAAGAAATCATAATTAATATTCTTGGAGAAATGAGATACATTTATTAAGCTAAAATAGGATGGCGTTTAATTAAAAAAATAAAGATTGGCCCTGACCGGTGTAGTTCAGTTGTCTGGGAGTCATCCCACAGAAAGAAGGGTCACCAGTTTGATTTCAGGTTGGGACACATGCTTGGGTCCCCCGTTGGGACACATACGAGAAGCAACCAATCAAGGTTTCTCTCTCACATAGACGTCCTCTCCCTTTCTTTCTGCCTCCCTTAGGAAGGAAGGAAGGAAGGAAGGAAGGAAGGAAGAAATATTGAAAAGTAAAAGGTATCGGAAATACGCTTACAAAATTCTGAGTGACAAGGCTTTTTAACCCGAGAACTCGGCTGAGCCCAACTATCAATTAAATGTACATAAAACATAAAGATGTTTTTAAACTTTCAAAGTAAAAAATGAACCAGTCAGCAAATAAGCACAAAAAAGAATGTGTCTTTTCTCAGAAAGCTACTGTGCATCACACCTGGAAACCACCAGTTCAGACTGGAGCAAGAAGTCAAAAGACAGAGGACTCTAGGAAGGTCCTGGGAGAAACAAAGACGGGATACATTCAGCCCATGGGAAAGTCTCACCAAGAGGCATTGTATTGCTGAAATGTAGAAGGCGGCTGGCCACAGATTTGGGGAAAGCTAAACAAATAAGAAAGAATGAAGCAAACACAAAAATTATATTAGAAAGGAAATGCAATCATACTCTACCTGGCTGAGTTGTGAATAGTGCTTAATAGGCATAATAAAGGAAAAACTGATTATCAATTTCATCAAAAATTGTGATATATTTAGCCCTGGCTGGTGTGGCTCAGTGGACTGAATATCAGCCTGCAAATCAAAGGGTCGCCGGTTTGATTCCCAGCCAGGGCACATGCCTGGGTTTCAGGTCACGTCCCCAGTAGGGGACACACAAGAAGCAACCACACTCTCTCCCTCCCTCCCCATCTTTCTAAAAATGAATAAATAAAACCTTTAAAAAAATTGTGATATATTTAAAGGCTAGAGGAATGAGGGGAAGAGTGGATTGAGAGGGCTAATGTCCCTTTCTGCCACAAGGGGAGGTCATTGAATAATGAATGGATAATGATAAGTCAGTTAATAAGAGACTGCAGAATGTGGGTGTTATTTAAAAATACAGAGGTAAATGCTGACAAAAAAATGAAAACTATTAAAAGTCATTGTCCGGGAGGGGAGAGGCTGCAAATAACTGTAATTAAACAAAAAAATTAATTAAAAATAAATAAATAAATTAAAAAAAAAAAGCCATTGTCCCCGACCTGGCTGGTGTGGCTCAGTTGGCTGGAGTGTTGTCCCATAAACCAAAAGGTTGCTGGTTTCATTACCAATCAGGGCATATACCTAAGTTACAGGTTCGATCCCTCATTGGGGCACCTACAGGAAGTAATTGATCAATGTTTCTTTCTCTCTCTCTCTCCCTCCCCTTCGCCTCTCTCTAAAAATCAATGAACATGTCTTCGAATTAGAATTTAAATAAATAAATAACTGTGGTTGCCTCTAGGGAATTAGGGAGGTGAGACAAGGTGAGAGAAGTGGGGAGCAAGCAGACTAATTTTATTACAGACTTTTAGCTGCTGTTTGGCTTTTAAAACTACATGCATGTATTACTTTTGTTTTAAAAAATCTCATAGCCTCCAAAAATAGTTCCAATAATGTTTGACCCAATAGCATCATTGCTTGGTTGAGTTTCAGAAAGAAAGAACATATTTGCATCATATACACCCAATCAAGATTTGTAGGGAGACTATGTAAAGAACTAGAAACTAAATGAGTGTCTCATAAATACACGAAAAGTTACCTCTGAGTACTGCTAATGGAGTGAACCCCAGAGTCAGTAGTAGAAATGAATTAAGTTCAGTCAGGAGAACGGTGTGGTGTAAGAAGACAGTCGAGGTCTACCAACATCTCTAAAGGCCGAAACTGTGAGGACTTGGTAAATTCGGTGTTTACAAATCTGCAGAAGGGAATTTCGAGAATGCTTGTGTAGGAGGCAGCTTCTGAAGTGGCCCCCAGTGATCCCCACCTACCGGTATTCATACACTTGTGCAATAACCTCCCGTTGAGCTTGGGCTAGACACAGTCACTTGATTCCAACAGAAAGCATGGCAAATGTGATAGGATGTCACTGCCCAGCTTAGGGTACAAAAGAATGTGACTTCTTTCTTGCTTGAATTTTCTCTCTCTTTAATTCATCTCCTAGCTAGCTCTGGTAAAGCAAGCTGCCATTTTGTGAGTTTTCCCCTGGAGAAGCCCACATGACAAAGAACTGGGAGTAGCTTCCAGCCAAAAGCCAAAGATGAACTGAGGTCCTCAGTCCAACCCATGAAGAACTGAATTCTGTCAACAGCTACGTGAGTAAGCTTGGAAGTGGATCTCTCCTTAATCAAGTCTTCAGATGAGACCACAACCCTGGTCAACACCTCCATTGCAGCCTGAGACAGACCGTGAGGCAGGGAACTCAGCTGTTACCCACAGCAACTGTGCAGTAATAAATGCTATTGTTTTAAGCCGCTCAGTTTTGGGTGATTTGTTATGCAGCAATGGACAACTAATACAGAGTTTGATGACTGGGAATGGGGGAGGAGGGCTGCTGTAACTAATACCTGAAGGTGTAGTAATGGCTTTGGAACAAATTGTTGAGCAAAGGCTGGAAAGATTTTTGGAGAGCACATTAGAAAAAGCCTGGACTGCCTCAACAAGTTGTTCGTAGAAATCTGGACTTGGAGGAGGCTGCTGGTACAGGCTCTACAGGAAATGAGGATTGTTACTGGAAATTAGAGGACGGGGTAGTTGTTACAAATGGCAGAGAGCTTAGTGAATTGTCATCTGCAATCGCATGGAAGGTGGATTGTGTGCCAAATAAACCTGGCATGTAGCTGAGGAGACTTCCAAGTAAACTGTTGAGGGTGCCTGCTAGTTTCTTGCTGCTTACCACAAAATGCAAGAGTGAGATAAATCAAAGGAAGAACTAGTAATCAAAAAGAGCTAGGACCTGATGGTTTTGCAAGTTCTCAGTCTTTCTCGATGGCAAACTGTGCTAAAGTTAAGAAATGACTGCATGAAAACATGGTCTGGCAGTCAAGGCAAGAGTGTGACTCTACCTCCTTAAGACCTCAGTTGGATGAAAGGGGCAGAGAATTCAGTCACATAAAAGGCCCTTTCAAGAGATCAAGAGTGTTCCTCCCAGATCCTTTCCTATCAAACAGCAGGGCCGTCAAAAGTTCAAGAGCGCTGTCCCTCAGCAGGAGCCCAAGGTAGAACAACACTAATCTTGAAGAGATCTGCAGAAGTGCCTTTGTTGAAGGGAGTGAACCACAGTGAAATTCACAGGAGACCCACAAAGTTTTTGAGAACCATGTAAGCGGAAACACTGCCAGCTTGGCCTGAAAGGGGCAGAGATGTATAAAATGAAGAAAGGCTGTTGGACTTCCAAATTTTATTAGAAGGAAGCAGGCTGGGAAAACCATTCAGGTGCAAACATGCACCGCCTTTCCTGGTAAAGGAAGGATGGGCTCAGAGGCAAAACAAGGAGCCCACAGGACACAGCCAAAGTCACGGGAATTATTCCCAGGCCTTGAAACATGACCAGGGAACTTGCAACACCTATTCAGCTACATTTTAGAATTTCTGTGGACCAACAATTTCCTTTGCCTCTCATTTCCTCTGTTTTCGAACAGGGATGCCTGTAGCAGTTACCCCGTGTCTGCCCCACCACAGCCGTGGGATGGTCATGGAGGCAAATAGCTCATCTCTGGTTTCACAAATCCACAGATGGCGAGGAACCATATTTGAGAGCTAGAACTATATATAACTTTATTTGCACCTGGACCTGATTCAGATGATGAAATTCTGGACTTAGAGCTAATGCCGTAACGGGAGCAGACTTTGGGGGGCCTTTGGGAAGGAGTGAATGCATTTTGCATGTGACAGGGACACGAATCTTTGGGGCCAGAAGGTGGACTGTGGTCGGCCTCAGAGTGCTCACGTCTCATGTAATCCTTTCTCCTTGAATGTGGGCTACAGGACCTAGTGACCCTTCCTGAAACCAGGAACACTCACCCACACCCCTGCAGACCTAGAGGCTGCAGCTCACGGCATGACCCTGCAGCAGCGGGTTCCCCCAGAAGAACTGAAGGCAGTGCCAGCCACGACACCCCCAGGACACTCTGGAGACTGCTCCTCCTCCTGCCTCTCCGCCTGTGGCTTCTTGCCTCCTCCCAGGTTCTCTTTGCTCATCCTGTGGCAGCACTTCCTAGTCTGTCCTTAGCTTTGTGCTCTCTCCTAGAAACCCCGCACTCAGCGGGGAACCCTGAAAAGTGAAGTGTCAGTGAAGGAAAACAGTCTCATTGTTCAGGGGCCCTTGCTGTCCTTGGAACCCAGGATCCTCATCCCCTGGGGGAGGGGTGGTGCTGACCTCTGCCGCATCGCCTGTCCTCAGTCACTGCCCTCCTGGACACACTGGCTGCCACCACGCCTGGCATCTTTGCTCATCAGCCTCCTCCTAATATGAAGGCTGTGCTGGGAGACAGCTGATTGACAGCTGGAGCTCCTATGGGGCTCGTTAGGGAAGCTGGGTGGCAGATCTAGGAGATCTCAGGCTCCCCTGCCAGGCCCAGAGCCAGCAGTGGGCTGGGAGCCGGGGGAGACGGGGCAGATCTTCCTGGGCTGGATGTCCTCAGCATCGTGCCAGCTCCAGGCCCAGCTGTGCCCGCTGCCCAAGGTGAGGCGCGCTCCTGAAGGCCCAGCCGCCTGCCTGGAATATTCATAAGTGCCGAAGCCTCCCAGCCCTGGGCCTGTGGGTCTCCTCAGACCCTCGGCACACGTCCTTCATTACCCGCTCTTCCAGACACCCACAAGTTGCTCCGCACCACCCCCAACTCTTCTTCCTCCCTGTGCAAAGCCTTCTTCCCCAGCTTCCTAGTACTACGACCCACTGAGCCTGGCTGTCCTCATTTTGACTTACCACTTAGGCTCCAAAGAACTGGTAATAATATATAGTATTAAAAACTAGATGTGGACTCTATGCCTACACCTCTGTCTAAACATGGTATAATTTTCCTTTTCTGTTTATACCCTTTTACATTGTTCAAATCTGTTTTTAGCTCTTTAGTTACCTGAAAAATCAGTAAAAACAATAGACATTTCCAATTTGGAGGGGAAAGCAGTTGTTATTGCTCCTGGTGATCGAGAGCCAGGACTGGGGAGCCGGACTTCCAGGACCTGAATCCCTACGCTAGGTGGTGACCGTGGGCAAGACACTTAGCTCCTCTGCTTTAGAGTCCTTATGCGTGGAATGGAATGAGTGGTCATTCCTCCCCTCAGAGGCTTGCTGTGAAGATGAAATAACTTAATGTGTGTAAAGTGCTTACTGATAAATAGTGAGGCCTAAATAAGTATTTGTTAAATAAAAAATTTAAATTGAGCTCAGAGGCCTGAGAAAGGCAAAGGAGTCAAGGCCAGCAGCTCTCATCTGGGCCTTTGCTCCTATTTCTGCCCACCCGCTTCTGGCTCCTCCTCCGCAGTGTCTGGGTATCTGAGTTTGTGTTTGATGTGGCTGCCACGCCACGTTATTGGCCCAGGACACTGCTGAACCCCGAGGCCCCAGCAGGTCCTATGTGCCATTGGACACCTTTGTCCTCTGTCTCTGACTTCCAACCTGCAGACCGTCGGGGCCTGTGGACAGGACACCCACACCCCAGCTGCCCTCCCATCAAACTTTCCCATGTCCCTGAATTCTTCTCTGTTCTTCTGGGGCCGCCTTGGAACCCTAGACTGTCTTGTCCCTGAACTCTGACTGTAACTGCCTGATTTTCCAACACCACCAAGCAAGGCCTTCAGCCTGACCAGCTGTGCCAACCCTTCGCCATGGGGCTCGGTCTAGGACCAGGTCCCAGCCACCCACAGCCTCCTTGCTTTTCTGGGTGCCAAGGTTGCCCCTCCCTGCCAGTGAAGCCTGCTGTTCCCTCCTAAGGGCCCAGCAACCTTCATATCACCCTCTTCCAAACCCTCCCTGATTCTTGTGGGACAGACATGGACTTGAGGATTCACTCAATGCTTGACTGGGGCAGAAGGATCTGCTTTCGAGTGCTCTCAAGTAGTTGCTTCCAGGCTGTGGGGCTGAGGGTCTCGGTTCCTCATGGGCTGCTGGCCAGAGGCCTGCTGCAGTTATTTTTTGCCATCTGAACCTCTCCGTGGAGCAGCTCACAGCATGGCAACTGGCTTCCTTTGGAGCAAGCAAGTGAGAGAGCAAGAGGGAGTCTTCAAGATGAAAGGCAGTTGTTTGTAACCTGGATACAATAAATCTATCTGTTTGGTCTGTGTCCAGTTCCTGACCCAAAGCTCCTAAATCCCTGGAAATTTCCTGAGTGATAGAGGAGATAGGGGCATCTTTTGTTAGTGAGGCAGCTCTTGGTGGGCCCCCAGACAGCTTCAGATGGGTGCTGGTCGCCGGAAAGACCAACATGTGATTAGGAGGTTGGAAATTTCGGGCTCCTAGTGCTACCTGCTGCCTTCTAAGAAAGGGAAAGAGGCTGGACATCGAGTTAATCACCACAATCAATCATGCGTACGTAATAAAACCTCTGTAAAGCCACTAAACGACGCAGTTCAGAGAGCTTCTAGGTTAGTGAACACATGGAGGTGCCAGGAAGGTGTTGCCCCCCGGGGAAGGCCTGGAAGCTCCGTACCCCTACCCCATACTAGGCCCTATGCATCTGTCCCGAGTTGTATCTTTTATAATAAATCAATAATAGTAAGTAAAGAGTTTTTCTGAGTCCTACGAGCCATTCTAGCAAGTTATCAAATCTGAGAAGGAACATGAAAACACTTGATTTACATCTGGTTTGTCAGAAATACAGGTGACAGCCTGGCACTTGTGACTGGCATCTGGGGGAGGAAGAAGGGAGGAGTTTTGTGGAAATGAGCCCTTAACCTGTAGGGTCTGCACTAACTCCAGGTTGTTAGTGTCAGAATTGAATTGGATTGTAGGACACCCACTGAGTATCAAAGCTAGTTGTTGGTGTGGAAAAAATTCACACATTTGGTTTCTGGAGTGTTGTGAGTAAAAGTGGCTCATAACCCATTCTTGGTTAGCAAGGAAAAGCAATAAAATGCATAAAGATTGAAAAGGAAGAAACAGAACAGTTCCAGTTGTCAGATGTCATGATGGCCTATATAAAAGATCCCACATTCTCTGTAAAAGAAACCCTGTGAACTCATAAGTGACTTTAGTGAGATCAACACACAAAAAGAAGCTGTTTTCCCAGGTGCATGTGATGTACAAGTGGAAATGAAAAATTAAAAAAATAATACCATTTATAATATTCAAAACCTGAAATGCCCAGCTATAAACCTAACAATATATGTGAAGGGTGTATGTGCTGAAAACATCATGTTCATGGATTGGCAGGCTTAACATGATAAAGATGTTACTTCTCCTGAAATTCATTAAACTCAATACCAATAAAAATCCCACCAGCATTCTAAATAAATATAGACAAGATGATGCTAAAATGGGTAAAGAAAGGCAATAGCTCACACAATCTTGAAAAAAAAGAATAAAATTGAAAGAACTACAATACCTACTGTAAAGCTAAAATAATCAAGACAATGGGCTATTAGTGAACATTTACATACACAGATCAATGAAACAAAATAGAATGCAGAAATTGATCTGCAGCAATGTGGAGATTTGGTTTTTGACACTGATGCAATGGAGGAAGGGTAATTTTTTCAACAAATGATGTTGGAATGATTTCAATTCTTATGAAAAAAACTTTGGCTTAAACTTCATGCCTTATTGTTTGAATTAAGTTAAAATCACTATCGAGACAACAGTAAAAACTTTTGTGCATCAAAGGGCACTATCAAGAGAATAAAGAGACAATCCACAGGATGAAAGGAAATACTTGCAAATCATACACACGATAGGGGATTAATATTGAAAAGATATAAATAACTCCTACAACTAAACAACAAAAAAGATCAACCTAATTTAAAAATGTGTAAAGGACTTAACTAACCATCTCTCCAAAGAAGATAATACAGATGGCCAATAAGCACATGAAAAGATGTTTAATATTACAGTCATTAGAGAAATGTAAATCCAACCCATAATGAAGTAATACTTTGCACCCATTAGAATCACTGTTATTTTTTGATGAAAATAGGACGTGTCACTGAAGATGTGGAGACATTAGAAGCCTGGTGCATTTCTGCTACAAATGCGGAATGGTGCCACCGCTGTGGAAAACAGCGTGGTGCTTCCTCATAGGTTAAACATAGCATTCCATACGATTCAGTAATTTCACTTCTAGACACATGAGGTTTAGATATATAATTTCTACATATATAATTTCTGGAAATTACCTGAAAAATAGAGACATTTATTGAAGAAGATACAAGAATTATTGTGCATAGGACAATGGCGCCTCAGTCCCCTTCAAAATAGGCACCTCGGGACCTCACACAGTTCTCCCAATCTCCATCAGCTGTCCCATTGTATTTTCTTGAATCTCATGATGGTCTGAAATCTCTTTCCTTTCAAAGGCGATTTTAGTTTTGGAAAAAGCCAGAAGTTGCAGGGCACCAAATCTGGGCTGTAGGGGTGGCTGAGTCACCTGGGTGATTTGATATTTCACAAAAAAACTCTGAAGAGACGTGATGCATGAGTGGGCACATTGTCGTGATGAAGCTGCCAGTCACCAGATGCCCATAGCTGCAGCCTTCTGAATCATCCGAACAGTTTCCTCGGAGGAATGTTCAAGCTTCATGCAAAATCTGATGCAGATTTGTTACTCTATTCGCTCATTTTGAGTGCAATGGCCACATAGTACACATACTCACTCAGAGCATCTACCACCCTCACTGACTAGCACAGTGAAGTCGTCATTGTTCACTCATGCACATTCCAGTCCCCTCTCCTTGGCTGCCAGGTTACATTGATGTGGTGTAAACTGTTCTCATTATATTAACAATGGTTAGACATTTTCTGGACAGGCCTTGTATACCCAAAGTAATTGAAAGTAGGGGATTCAAACAGGTGCTTGCTCACCAAATGTTCACAGCAGCATTAATGACAATAGCCAAAGATGGAAACGACACAAATGTCAATCAACAGATATGGACAAAGTGTGGTATATCTATACAATGAAATATTATTTAGCCTTAAAAATAATGAACTTGTAGACTTTCAGCCAAGATGGAGGTATAGGTAGATACACTTTGCCTCCTCACACAACCAATAGGGAAACAACAAATTTAAAAACAAAAATAACCAGAACTGCCAGAAAAATGAACCATATAAAAGTCCAATAATGAAGGAGGTAAAGAAGAAAAATTCATTCAGACTGGTAGGAGGGGTGGAGATGGGCAGCCCTGGTGGAGAGGACACTCAGCAAGGAGGTGGCTGGAGGACTGGGCGATCCCACATTTGTGTGCAGATAAACTGGGAGGAACAACTGGGGAGTGAGATAGACCCCACAACCCAGGATTCCAGCATGAGGAAATAAAGCCTCAAAACTTCTGGCGTGAAAATCTGTGGGGATTGCGGCAGTGGGAGAAAATCCAGGCCTCATGGGAGAGTTCATTGGAGGGACCCACAGGGTCCTAGAACATATACAAGCCCGCCTCCCCCGCCCCAAATAAGCCCCAGAAGGGCCCAGTTTGCTTGTAGGTAGCGGGGTAAGTGACTGAAAGCTGGCTGAGAGCCAAACAAGCAGCATTGTTCCCTCTCTGACCCCTCCCCCACATACAGTGCCACAACACAGTGATGTGGGTTGGGATGCTCATGGAAATGGTTGAGTATGGTAACAAAATAGAGGGGAAAATGAAGGCTATGCAAAGTGAAATAAAGAAAAATATACAGGGAACCAACAGTGAAGGGTAGGAAATCAGGACTCAAATCAATGATTTGGAGCACAAGGAAGAAATAAACATTCAACCAGAACAGAATGAAGAAAGAAGAATTCAAAAAAATGGGGAGAAGTTTAAGAACCTCTGGGACAACTTTAAATGTTCCAACACCTGAATCATAGGGGTGAATCAGAAGGAGAAGAGAAAGAGCAAGAAATGGAAAACTTATTTGAAAACATAATGAAGGAGAAGTTCCCCAATCTGGCCAAAGAAATAGATTTCCAGAAAGTCCAGGAAGCTCAGAGAATTCCAAAGAAGTTAGACCCAAGGAAGTGCACACCAAGACACATCATAATTACATTACCCAAGATTAAAGATAAGGAGAGAATCTTGAAAGCAGCAAGAGAAAAGGAGACAGTTACCTACAAAGGAGTTCCCATAAGACTATGAGCTGATTTCTCAAAAGAAACCTTGCAGGCAAGAAGGGGCTGGAAAGAAGTATTTGAAGTCTTGAATGGCAAGGACCTACATCCAAGATTATCCAGCAAAGCTATCATTTAGAATGTAAGGGCAGATAAATTTCCTCCCAGATAAGGTCAAGTTCAAGGAGTTCATCATCGCCAAGCTGTTATTACATGAAACATTAAAGGGACTTATCTAAGAAAAAGAAGATGATCAGAAACTATGGACAGTAAAATGAAAACTCACAACTATCAACAACCGAATCTAAAAAACAAAAACAAAGCAAACAACTAGAAGAGGAACAGAATCACAGAAATGGAGAGATCACATGGAGCATTATTGGTGGGGAGGCGGGGTGGGAATGGGGGGAAAAGGTACAGGAAATAAGGAGCATAATTGGTAGATAAAAAATAGACAGGGAGAGGTTAAGAGTAGTATAGGAAATGGAGAAGACAAAGAACTTGTATGACCCATGGACATGAACTAAGGCAGGGTTTGGGGGAATGCTGGAGGGTGGGGGAATTCAGGGCAAGGGGGAGAAAGGGGAGAAAAAAAGGGACAACTGTAATAACATAATCAATAGCATATACTTAGAAAGAAAAAAGAGCTTATCAGTTCTTCAAAAAGTTAAACAGAATTGACACATGACTCAGTAATTCTGTTCCTAGCTATTTACCCCAAATAATTGATAACGAGGACTCAAACAATACTCATACACCTATACTCATAGCAGCATTATTTGCATCATCCAAAAGATGGGAACAACTCAAATATCCATCAGTGAATAAAAAATTAAATAAAGCTCAATAAAAAATTAATAAAAACCTTGTTCAATAAAAAATTAATTATTTAGTTCTTGGATGATGTAATGGAATTTGGTGGTAAAATAAGTTTGTTTATAGATGTAACTGTATAGAATAAAACTATACAAGTTTTAGAAGAAAATATAGAAGAAAATTTCATAACCTGAGGTTACACCAAGAATTTTTAGCCATGATGCTGAAAACATTATCTATAAAAGAAAAAAAAAATAAGTTCTTCAAAATTAAAGAACTTTGCTCTGTGAAAGACAACATTGAATAAATTAAAATGTAAGTCACAGACTGGGATAAATTATTTACACATTACATATGTGACAACATATAAAGAGCCCTGGCTGGTGTGGCTCAGTGGATTGGGTGCTAGTTTGCAAATCTAATGGTCGCCAATTCAATTCCCAGTCAGGGCGCATGCCTGGGTGGAGGGCCCGGTCCCCAGTAGGGGGCATGTGAGAGGCAACCACACATTGATATTTCTCTCCCTCTCTTTCTCCCTCCCTTGCCCTCTCTCTAAAAATAAACAAACAAAATCTTTAAAAAAAAACATATAAAGAGCTAAACTCAATAACAAGAGAAACAAACCAATTAAAATATGGGCAAAATAGACATTTCACCAAAGAAGATATACAAATATCTAATAAGCTTATGAAAAATGCTGAACATCATTAGTCAATTTTAAAAAGTAAATTAAAAGCACACTGAGAGAGACTTTTGGTCAAAACAGCAAAATGAGTAAATGCTGTGCTTACTTGCTCCCACGCCATATTAAAATTACAACTAAATGATAGCACACCCACCTTTGAGAACCACCTGAAGACTAGGAGAACAGAAGTGTTATAACTAAGGATATAAGAAGAAGCCACTTTGAGACTGGTGGGAGAGACAGAGATGAGAAAGCGGCTGGCCCCACACCCACCGGTGGTGGTTAAGAATGGGGAATGCCCCGACCAGTGTGGCTCATTGGTTGGAGCATCGTCCTGTAATTGAAAGGTTTTGGGTTCAGTCCCTGGTCAGGTGTATGATACTTCTCTCTCATATCAGTGTTTCTCTCTCTTTCTTCCTCCCTCTCTCCCTTTCTCTAGTTTAAAAAGCAATGAAAACATGTCCTAAGGTGAGAATAAAGAAAACAATGAATAAAGAGGGATATCTTGGATGTGGAGGTACCCCCTGAGGAGTGAGGGGTCCCAAACCCACACTGGGCTCCCCAGCCCAGAGCACCAGTGCCAGGAAGAGCAGTCCCCACAACATCTGGCTGAGAAAACCAACCAGAGTGAGATAGAGAGCTGTTACGGACCCCGGTGCTCGTTAAGACAGTTCAAGTGCTGACTCACTCACAACACTCACCTGAACCTCCAGAGAAGGTTGAAAAGTGCCAGGGACACATGGGGGCAGGGGAACTGAATGGTCTGGATTCAGGGATTCAGGGCAAGGGCTGGAGAGGCAGCTCTCTCCCCAGGAGTGAAGTGCTGGCAGGTGCATTGCTCCTGTGTCCAGCCCTTCCCCCACACAGCCAGCAAGCACAGATGGGAGCCTAATCTGAGTCTCTGTCAATTAGGAACACTTGGAGCTTCCCTGAGACACTGCCCCACCCAATTCACGCCCGGTTCAAACCTCTTCCAGCGGCTTTTGCACGCAAGCAGTCTTCCTGACCTCATGCTATGGGCTTTTCTAAAATCTCTCAAAGGTCCACAAAACCCAAACAAGCAGTGGCTGGTCTCAGTCTGCTCTGTACTTCTTGGTAAGTGGCCCCAAGCCTGGCACTAGTGCCAGATGGCCTCAGTGCACAGCATAGCTGCTTCCAGGCACCTCCGAGCCCCACACAGGCAGCTACCAAACACAGCATTTTGTAGCTATTACCAGGTGGCTCTCATTTGGGCACCAGCAGCAGCTGACCTGTGCTCATGGGTAGGAAGAATCAACTTTGTTAAAATGTCCATACTATACGAAGTAATCCTATTGAAATACCATTGGCATTTTTCACGGAACAAGAATAATCCTAAAATTTATATGGAACCACAAAAGATCCTGAAAAGCCAAAACAATCCTAACAATACTACAAGGCTATAGTAATCAAAACAGCATGGTACTGGCATGAAAACACACATAAATCAATACAACAGAATAGAGAGCCCAGAAACAAACCCATGCATATATGTGACCATATATAGAGATTTTAGGAAAGCCCATAACATTCTGTTTACTATGTGACAAAGGAGTCCTGGCCAGTTGGTTGGGCCTCCTTCCTCAAACCAAAAGGTCACTGGTTCAATTACCGGCCAGGGCACACGCCTGGGTTGAGATTTATTTGGTCACCAGTTGGGGTGTGTACAGGAGGCAACCAATTGATGTCTCTCTCCCTCTCTTTTTCCCTCCCTACCCTCTCTCTAAAAATAAATAAATATATAGCTTTAAAAATTCACAAAGGAGGCAAGAATATAAAATGAGATAAAGACAGTCTCTTCAATAAATGCTGTTAGGAAAACTGGACAGATACACACCAAAAAAAAAAAAAAAAAAAAAAAGAAAGAAACCAGATCACCTTCTTACACCATATACAAGGATAAACTCAACATGGATTAAAGACTTAAATTAAGACTAGAAAACATGAAACTCCTAAAAGAAAACATAGGCAGTGAACTCTTTGTCATAGCTCTTAATAGTATGTTTTTTGAATATGTGTCCATGGGCAAGGAAACTAAAGAAAAAATAAGCAATGGGACTACATTAAACTTAAAAAGTTTTGTACAGCAAGGGAAATTATAAACAAAACAAAAAGACAACTTACTGAATGGAAGGAGATATTTGCCAATAATACATCAAATAAGAGGTTACTGTTCAAAGTTCATAAAGAACTCATACAACAACAAAAAAAAATCTGATTTTGTATGGGCAGAGGACCTGAAAAAAATTTCTTTTAAAAACACATACAGGCCAATAGACTTATGAAAAGATGCTCAATATCACCAGTTGTCAGAGAAATGCAAATTAAAACCACAGTTTGATATCACCTCACACAGTCAGAATGGCTACCATCAATAAATCAACAAGAACAAGTGTAGGCAGAAATGTGGAGAAAAGGGAGCCCTAGTGCACCGTTGGTAGGAACGCAGATTGGTGCAGCCATTGTGGAAAGCAGTATGAAGTTTCCTCAAAAACTTAAAAATAGAGCTACCATATAACCCAGCAATTTCACTTTTGGATATTTATCTGAAGAAACCAAACACACTAATTTGAAAAGATATATGTACCCCTCTGTTCATTGCATCATTATTTACAACAAAGCAGCTCAATGGATAAGAAAAAATGGTACAGATATACAATAAACTACTAATCGGCCATAAAAAACAAACAAAATCTTGCCATTTTCAACATTATGGACCTGGAGGGTATTATGCTAAGTGAAATAAGTCAGAGAAAGACAAATACCACATGATTTTACTTATATGTGGAATCTAAAGAAAAAAAACAAATAAACAAAACACGCAAACTCAAAGATACAGAGAACAAACTGATGGTTGATTGCCAGGTGTGAGGGGGTTGGATGAAAAGATGAAGGGATTAAGAAGCCCAGATTGGGCCCGGCTGGTGTAGCTCAGTGGATTGAGTGCGGCCTGGGAACCAGAGGGTCCCGGTTCGATTCCCAGTTGGGGCACATGCCTGGGTTGCGGGCCAGGCCCCCAATGAGGGCCATGTGAGAGGCAACCATACATTGCTCTTTCTCCCTCCCTTCTCCTCTCTCTGAAAATAAATAAATAAAATCTTAAAAAAAAAAAGAAGTACAGATTGGGCCCTGGCTGGTGTAGCTCAGTGGATTGAGCGCGGGCTGGGAACCAGAGGGTCTCGGTTCGATTCCCCGTCAGGGCACATGCCTGGGTTGCGGGCCAGGTCCCCAGTGAGGGCCATGTGAGAGGCAACCATACATTGCTGTTTCTCTCCTTCTCTGTCTGTCTCCCTTCCTCTCTCTAAAATAAATAAATTAAAAAAAAAAAAAAAAGAAGTACAGATTGGCATCTACAAAGCAGTCACAAGGCCCTGGGTGGCGTAGCGAGTGCTGGTCTGCATACCAAAGGGTCACTGCTTCGATTCCCAGTCAGGGCACATGCCTGGGTTTCTGGCCAGGTCCCTAGTGGGGGGCACGTGAGAGGCAACACACATTGATGTTTCTCTCTCTCTCTTTCTCCTTCCCTTCCCCTCTCTCTAAAAATAAATAAATAAAACCTTTAAAAAAAAGTTTTTAAAAAGAATGTGGTGAACTACATATGATTTAAAAAAAATACCGCTTAAAAAAAAAGCAGTCACAGGGACGTAAAGTATGGCATGGGGAATTGAGTCAACAGAACTGTAGTAACTATGTGTGGTGTCAGGTGGGCACTAGAGGATCTGGGACTCACTGGGAGGATCACTTCATCAATCATATAAATGTCTGAGCACTATATTGTACGTGTGAAACTAATAACATTGAATATCCACTGTAATTGAAAAATTAAAAAAAAACTTTTAAAGCACATTGAGCACTTTTAAATACCTATTCAAACGGCTGTAAGTAAAAGTACTGTAGGGAGTAGGCCAACTACCAAGTAGGTTTTTGCCTGATACACATTGAGTGGCTGGGAAAATGCCCAGTGGGTGGTGGAAACTTTAAAGGACCCACTCTGAGCTAGACTCCGGCCACAACTCCATTTAATTGCACTTGTTACCTAGTCCCTGTATGCTCCCATTCTAACAGGGGCCCGTGGTTACAGTTTGGGTCTCAGGCAATCAACTGGTGGTCTATGAGCAACTGCCCTCAAAATGTTTAGGTATTTCCCTTTTCCCAACGCTCAGTCACCCTGGTGAGTGGTCCCTTTGGTAGAAGACCAGCAGGAATCGCTTCCTTGTTCAGCTGCCACGTGTTGCAGAGGCTTCATCCTGGAGTTCCAGCCTCTTCTTCCAGCAGTGGATTCTGGGTTTGCAAATGGGTTCCATGTAGAAACTAGGCAAGGCGGTGTAACAGTTTACCGTTGCAACTGCTCTCGGCTTCATCATCATCATCATCATCCTTAATTTCTACCAACTATTGAATATTCTGCCCATGGTTATTCTAAGTTCTATTAATCATCTGCAAAACATTTCTGCTCTGATCTCGTCAGCCGCCGCCACTTCAGTCTTGCTGCTCACTGATGACTGCAATGCCCTGGCTTCCAACAGTTAAGTCCTCTCTGGCTTTGGAGTCCCATCCAGCCCATCGCTGCGTGAGCATTTGCAGAGCAGGAAACAAGGATAAACAACTTCCTCGGATCACGCAACTGGGAAATGATGAAGGCAGCTTGGATCCCAGGCAGGCGGGCCCGGACGCCACACTTTTCCCCAATTTCCTCTATTGCCTGGGAAACCTGTGAAATAGATGTTAAAACGGACTCCTAGGCGGCCTCCCAGGACTGAAGGCTGGCTGGGCCAGGGGTGTCCTTTCCATTCGCGTTCGTCCACTGCCCCCACGTGGCCACATCGGAACCTCACCGTCGTTTGTTCCCGAATACTGCCAGGCTCTCCAGCCGCTGTCCCTGTAGGAAACAGCCCTGCTGGCTTGGGCAGCACTGGGCAGGTTACTTAGTCCTCTTGGCCCTCAGTTTTGTCCTTTCTCGAATGGGGCAATGATAGCAAATGAAATGAAATGAAATGGTGACGTGAAGTAACGCATCAAAATGCCTGGAACAGCCCTGGCTGGTGTAGCTCAGTGGACTGAGTGTGGGCTGGGAACCAAAGAGTCCCAGTTCGATTCCCAGTCAGGGCACATGCCTGGGTTGCGGGCCAGGTCCCCAGTGAGGGCCATGTGAGAGGCAACCATACATTGCTGTTTCTCTCCCTCTCTTTCTCCCTCCCTTCCCCTCTCTCTAAAAATAAATAAATAAATAAATAAATAAATAAATAAAATTTAAAAAAAATTTCCTGGAACAAACTAAGAGCCCAAATAAATATTATCAATGGTGCAGTAATGCCCAGTTCTTTTCTCTCTAAAATAAGGGTGGTGACAGTCACCCTCACACCTTTGCTGCAATGAGTGAATTGCAAAATCAACTGCAAATGTTGGAATCAGTGTTCAACATGAGGCTACCGCCCCCATTTTAAGGCTCTTTGAAAACTCTCTGCTAGGCTACCTTGGTTCTTGCTGGCTTGCCGCATCCTACAGTTGAGTAGAAGGCAGAGAAGTTGCTGAGATGGTGGGAGGTCTGGCTCAGACCCCTGATTTTGGGACTTAGAAGAAGCCCCTCGCCGGAAAATGCTCTGCTGCTCTTAAAGCTGGAAGGACCTACTTCCCCATGGTTGGGTAATGAAAGTGGGTTTTCCCCAAACATTTCCTCTCTGAACCAGTTGTTAGAGCTTTCTAGGTGTGAGATGGCCGGGTGCCTTCTGGACATGACACCTGCCCATCAACACAGCCAGCCTGTGAGGAGGCGCTCACAGAGCAGGTCAGGAGCTGCTCTGACCTCACACGGCTGGCCTGGCCAGAGCTGGGACTCCGTCTCAGAGCTGGCACTTCCCAGGTTTGGCTCCATGCTACCAGAGCAGGACCTCCCTGCCTCTTTGTCAACACGGAACCTGCTCATGATGGCTGACCACTGGCCTCGCAGACCAAGAAGGGGAGCTCTGGCACTGCCCGGATGCCCCCATCACTGCTGAAGAGATGCCTTCGACCTCAGACACATGCAGAAACTTTTCAGGACCTGCTGCCTCTGGTTTCCAGGAATTAGCCAAGCTTCTCCACCTCAAGGACAGAAGATGCAGCTGCAGGATCAGGGTGGTGACAGAGGCCTCGGTGAGGTGCCATGACTCAGGTGTTTCTGCTGAGTGATGACCTCCACCTTTTGGAAACTGCAGTGGCAATTTTGGAGACAAGGTTCAAATATAGTCTAAAGGTCACAAGTTTAATTCTAATCCCGAGGAAGAAATGTGTGTGTACTCCTCGGCCAGTGCTTCAGGAAGTTAAGTGGCTTCGTGTCCTACCCAAAATTTTGCTAAGGATGACAGTCTAAACGCCCTAGAGACTTTGGAACTCTTGACTCCTCTGAGTTTGTTGTAGCAAAGAGAAGGCAGCAATTCTGAAGGGTCAGAGAAGAATGTTAGTAGGACAAATCCTGTGTTTTCTAGAAATGTCCTAATTTTAATTTACTGTCATATCGGATATCGTGCCAGATGGATTTTACTTTGTGTGATTTGAGTCAGCCCACCTGGGCTAGCATCTTGGCTCTGGCAGTGGGGGGGCCTGGGGAAATTGATTTTGTCTCTGCGTCTTCGTGTTCAGACTTCCCAAATCAGCAGCGTGGTGGCCACGGGGGCTGGGAGGATCACTGCTGCAGCTGCTGGGTGACCGGCTCCACTTTGCAGATGGGCCATAGATGGAGACATTGAACCCATGTGGACTCAGACAGGATGTTAGGTGCACAGACAGCCAAAGCAGAGTCAGCACAGTGTCAGCTCCTTTGGTGCCTAGTCCCACGGGATGACACCGAGCTGGAGGTCCAGAGAACAGATGGTAGGGGCAGTGAGTCACTCTGCTGTGCAGAAGTCAACCCTCACCTCCAGCCAAGCAACTCACAAGGCTGCTTACTTGCCTCCATTGCAGTCAAGCCTTGCCCATGCGGACTCGTGTGAGGTCGCCAGGCACCAGAGCAGAGCCTGAACTTACTGTTATCATCTGTAAGATGGGGATAGTAAGAATATCAAACACAGGTATGTTTTTTACTTGAGATAAAGTTCATAAAATTCACCATTTTAAAGGCTGCAACTCAGTGGTTGCAAATATAGTCACAGAATTGTGCAAGCATCAACACTACCTAATTCTAGAGCAGGTCATCAAAAGAAACCCTGCACCATTAGCAGGTACTCTCCGCTCTCCCTTCTGCCCAGCCCTGGCGACCGTCAGTCCACGATCTGTCTCCCTGGGTTTGCCTATTCCGGGTGCTTCATTTCAATGAAATTGTACAGTATGTGGCCTTTGTTTCTGGCTTCCCTCACCTGCGTATTTTCAAGGTCCTTCCAAGTTGTAGCCTGTGTCAGCCCTTCATTCCTCTGTCGGGCCAAACAGCGTTCCACGGACGGGATGCGTCATGCTTTGTTTGCCATTCATCGCTTGGACGGCATTTGAGTTGTTTCCATTTTTTGGCTATTCTGAGTGATGCCAATTTGACTATCACGTATGAATGTGTGTGTGAACATATGTTTTTTCTTTAATTTTTTTTATTGTTGTTTACTTACACTTGTCCCCATTTTCTCCTGCCCTGTCCACCACCCTCTCCACATTCACTCATCTCCCCACCATTGTCTTTGCTCACAGGTCCTTTATACATGTTCCTTGACTTGATCCTTCCGCTTTTTCCCCTGTTATCTCCTGCCCCTCTCCCTTCTGGTCACTGTCAGTTTGTTCCATGTCTCTCTTCTATTTTTCTCACTTACTTGTTTTGTTGATTAGGTTCCACTTATAGGTGAGATCATATGGTGTTTGTCTTTCACCGCCTGGCTTATTTCACTTAGCATAATGCTCTCCAGTTCCATCCATGCTGTCGCGAAGGGTAGGAGCTCCTTCTCTCTTTCTTCTGCATAGTATTCCATTGTGTAAAGTAGCACAATTTGATCCACTCGTTTACTGATGGGCACTTAGGCTGTTTCCAGCACTTGGCTATTGTAAATTGTACTGCTATGAACATTGGGGTGCATAGGTTCTTTGGAATTGGTGTTTCAGGATTCTTAGGGGATAATCCCAGCAGTGGAATTACCAGGTCAAAATGCAGTTCCATTTTTAGTTTTCTGAGGAAATTCCTTACTGTTTTCCACAGTGGCTGCACCAGTCTGCATTCCCACCACCAGTGCACTAGGGTTCCCTTTTCTCCACAGCTTCGCCAGCACTTGTTGTTTGTTGCTTTGTTTATGATGGCCATTGTGACCAGTGTGAAGTGGTATCTTATTGTGGTTTTAATTTGCATCTCTCTGATGACTAGTGATGCTGAGTATCCTTTCATATGTCTCTGGGCCCTCTGTATGTCCTTCTTGGAGAAGTGTCTGTTCAGGTCCTTTGTTCATTTTTTAATTGGATTGTTTGTCTTCCTGGAGTGGAGTCATGTGAGTTCTTTATATATTTTGGAGATCAAACCCTTGTCTGCGGTATCATTGGCAAATATATTTTCCCATACAGTTAGTTCCCTTTTTATTTTGCTGATGTTTTCTGTAGATGTGCAGAAGCTTTTTAATTTGATGTAGTGTCATTTGCTTATACTTTCCTTTATCTCCCTTGCCCTAGGGGACATATCAGTGAAAATATTGCTGCGTGGGATATCTGAAGTTTTCCTGCCTATGTTCTCCTCTAGGACTTTTATGGTGTCGTGACTTATATTTAAGTCTTTTATCCATCTTGAATTTATTTTGGTGTACGGTGTAAGTTGGTGGTCGAGTTTCATTTTTTTTTGCCTGTAACTATCTGAACATATGTTTTTAATTCTCTTGTGTATACCTAGGAGTAGAATTGCTGGGTCATATGGTAACTCTGTTTAATTTTTTGAGGAACTGCCAAAGTCTTTTCCACAGCAGCTAAGTGTTTCATATTGATATGTACTTTAAAACTCACTCTGAACATCCTGGCCCACACTATTCATTCTTTCCTAAGTATCTACAGAGCACTTACTATGAGCCAGTGTTGTAGACACAAAGGGAGACAGTGGTGAATAGCAGAAAGGTAGCATCCAT
Source organism: Micronycteris hirsuta (assembly GCA_004026765.1). Classification (NCBI taxonomy): domain Eukaryota; kingdom Metazoa; phylum Chordata; class Mammalia; order Chiroptera; family Phyllostomidae; genus Micronycteris; species Micronycteris hirsuta. Next base: position 204,968 of record PVJI01000537.1, read on the forward strand.
ATGTGTGTGTGTCTGTGTATGAGTGTATGATGTATGCGTATGTGTATGTGTGTGTATGTGTATGCATGTCAGTGTATGTCTATGTGTGTATATGTGTGGGGGGAGTCAGATAGTGGTATGAGTTATGGGGAAACAATAAAGTGGGGGAGGGGGCTAGAGAACTCTGGGAGGCTTGGGGGGGCATGGGATCACTCTTTTTAATTGGATGGTCAGGGAAGGCCTTGTTGTCAGACAGGAGGTAAGGGAACAAGGCCCTTCCAAGGAAAGGGAACTGCAGAGGCAGAAGTCTCAAAGCTGCAGCCTGCCTGAAGAACAGCAAGGTGGCAAGCGAGGCTGGGGCGAGAGGAATAATCAAAGTAGCAGGAGCGGAGCCCAGAAAAGTGACAAGAAGTACATCCTGCAGGGCCCCGGGGCCACGATGAGAACTCAGGCCTCCGCCCCGAGAGGGATGGGAAGCCCTGCAGGGGTCTGAGGTGAGCAGTGACGGGATCTCACTGGGCTCTAAGGAGCCAGTCCTGCTTCTGTGTTGAGAAGCGATGGGGAAGAGACAGGAATGCCGGCTGGGGACGATGGCGATGACCCTGGTGGGAGACGACTGAAGGTGGCCCTGCCAGGGCTGGCAGAGGAGATGGTGAGAAGGGTGTCAGGTCCTGGATTAGTTGTGGTAATAGCGCAGGAGGTTTGCTGATTAGGCAGGCTCATGTGCAGTTCGAGGAAAAAGAAGAGTAGGAAAATGATCCCAACAGGTTTTGGCCTAAGCAACTGAACGCAGACTGCCGGGCCAGCAGAACCCCGAGGACCTGGCACTTGGTAGGCACGGCAAACCGAGCACAGGCAGCAGGATCCTCCGTGAGGGGCCAGTCAGTGACACCTGCGGTCACCTGCCCTAGGCTGATGGCTCTCTCCCCTGAGTCTCAAACTCTTCGGATAAGAAAGAATCTTGGGTTTTCATGATTTTTACTAGGCCACTGATTCTCAGGGAGGTTTTTGCCTGATATCTTAGAAATGTTTGAAGGAGGGCAAGGTATGTTGTCTTCTGGAGTTTGCTCCCGTGTGAATTGTGTTATGTTCGCTGCCTTCCTACCTCCACCTGCCTCTTATTGAACGGTTACTTCGCACCAGACACCACATTAACACATTAGTTAATACTTTCAGCTTAATTTAATAGTGAAACCCTAATTAAGGTTAATTAACTTGACCAAATCACACAGCTAGTAAGTGGTAACCCAGGATTGGAACCCGTGTCTGTGCTTGTAACCACTGTGCTTTGTCTTCTCCCAGTTCTGGGTGGGTGTCCACTTGCCGTCAGCATTTCTGTGGGAACTGCATTTAGAGGATAATTGGGCATTTCCAACTCTAAGCTTTAATTCCAGGTGTCTATTCACCAGGTTTTTCTTAAACTTCACCTTTAATTCCATTTGACTTTGAGCCTCATCTACCACCCTTTATACAAAACTGTGCACCTCTTCATCCTCACCATGAATTTTAAATTCTATCCTTTGATCAAGGAACAGCATCATCTTCTTTCTCTCTCCCTTGGGGCAAGCAATGTCAGTAATCCAGGGGATTCTGCAAAGGTGACGCTCTTGTCCAGAGTTGACTGACCAGTTACTGACCAGTGCTTGCCTCCTAGTCCAGGCATGACTTGAGCACTGAGAGAGACAGACAGAGAAGGAGAAAGGGAGGGAGGGAGAATGACTTGTTCTTCCACTTATTGGTTGTTTCTTGTATGTGCCCTGATCAGGGATCAAACCCACAACCTTGGTGTATTGGGATGACGCTCTAACCAACTGAGCTACCCAGCCAGGGCAATTTGGGCACTTTTGGGGTGGGAGAGGGGACCTCAAGATGATGAGCTGAACCCTAATTTCTAATATGAAAATCCATACCCATTCTTACCATTCATTGCAATCTTTCCAACAACTTCTTCCATTCTTTCTCCTGATGCCCACCTGTTATGGCTGGTTACAGAACTTACAAACATCTGAAAGCTGAGCATTTTCCAGATACTTGCATACTGCCCTAAATTGTACTGGGAATGCCACATAACTACCTTATCTACCTTATAACATCATAAGAGGTGAAAAGTAGCATCTGTTGCAGCCTTTAAGAAACCTTAGTCAGTCCTCAGCGGCACTGAAGGCAATTTGAAATAGAGCAGTGTGAAAAGAATGTCAGTTTCCGGGCCCACTGGATGAGCTCCTGAGTGTCTGCATGGCGGGTTTTGGTTTCATCAGATGGACCTGTTTGATGCTCTGTAACCGTAGAACAGTGACCACTTGGAAAAAACACTATAGATAATTAAGACTCCTTGAAATATGCTAAAGGTGTTCTTAAAAGATATACTCCACCTTCCTTCAGAGACCCAACTTCATCTCCTCAACCCCTAGAGCTCTGGCTAAAGTGAAAGGCTCTTGTTCAGGATGTCAAAAATCTGTGCTTTTTCACCAATCTTTTAACTCTATCAGTCACTGAAGACAGCTGAGTGTTGAAAGAGAAAAAAAACCAATGACAACCAAGAAGCCAACAGAGACTCTGACGAGGAAACAAAAGCGCTGAGGAGCAAGTCTGGTTCCGTCGCTGGTCCTGGGTGGGTTCTCACGTGCTCATCCCGATGAAGTTCTGGAGGATCTTCCAGTTCCTTCTTTCTAGTCTCACTTGTCCTGTGAAGCTTAAGTAGAGGAAGTATTCTAAAGTCCTTTTCTGGACCAAGGACGGAAGCCACACCTTCACCTCTCAGGCTCCGCGTCCCAAATGCCATCAGCCTGGGTCTTAGGGTAACCTGGGCGGGTCCTGAAAACTCTGTAGGCAAATGAAGCTAAAACTTCGGGTGTCGCTGGAAAGCATTAACGAAACATGCACACAGACAGGAGAAAACAAGGTATATGTGGGGCATTTACAACTTGAGAAACCCCCTATGGATCAGCTAAGACACAGGTACCACAGAGGTCCAAGTCTTTTGAGCATCACTTATATCTACAATACAGCATAGCCATTTAACTTAAGGATATCCACACGAATGCAATACAGTGATGTGACACAAAGCCTGTTTCTGTATGTAACCAAGAATATATTCAAATCAAAAACACAGATAAGCTGGTTGGCCAAGTGATGATGTTATAAAAGATAGCCCATACAAGGGTTCAGTAAATTAGTCGGGGAGCCTGTTACAATGTCTGTAATCCATTTGAAAATACCACGGTATCGTCATTGCGATCTTCTCCAAGGTAAGCCCTCGTTCTAACAGCGGTCTGCTAACGCAGTGGCTGCTATCCCATGGGCTCGGCTCCAGTGGCAGCTTTGACAAGCTCTTCGGCAATTGAACAGACTTTAATTAGTACACTGCGTCTATCAAAAAATGGGTTATTGGTGAAACTAGAGTCTTGTTCATTGTCATGAGCAGCTCCCAGACAAAATTAAAAGTATTCAATCCTGGGCAGGGTAGTTTACGTGGTTAGGGAGTAAGAATCCATGAAACCGTCATCCTCTAGGTAGTGGCTGGTGCCTGCTTCCTAGCTGGCCTGGTCCACTTGCTGATCTAGCAGTTTTACAAAATCTTAACTGGGAATATTGGTACTTCAACCTCAAGTCAACCTTTTATACAGGGCATGGTCAGGACATCTAAAAGCAGAGCTGGGACTTCAGCTTACAGAACGGGACATAGGGACTGTTTTCATGCCAGCTTTGTTATTAAATGCGGACTGATGTTCTATGCGTAAGGTAAAATCCTAAACACACTCACACAAATCTGGTAGCAAAACTTAAAGGACTAGCTCACTCACCAGATCAGACGTCACCAGATCTATCTACCAAATGCAACAGGCTTGGTGACCTTTGAAAACACTCCCAACTAGATGAGGGAGAAAGGCTTTTAAGAAATTGTTTCTGAAGAATTCTCTTGGGACATGGGTGGGAGAAGGGAGAATGTTTGCAAAAACTGCAAGCTGTAAATGCTTAGGCTTAGACCAAAGCTCTGAACCCACTAAGCTCAAAAAGAATGGCATGGAAGAGATCGGGGTGAGAATGGTTTGTGTAGACAGAGGAGCCAACCCACCACAGGCCACATCCAGTCTGCAAAGGAAACAGCGGAAACGCTAGGCTCCTGGTGGTCGGCAAAGGGTTAGTGCAGACCGCACAGACCTCTCAGGTCAGGGGAGAAAAGCTGTGGGCTAGGCCCCAGGGGAGCAGCTCAGAAGGGTTTGTGCGCATGCGGCCCACAGGGGTTCCCAAACCACCTGTGCATGCATCAGTGTCTGCACGACTTGGGCACCGAGGGAAGTTATCAGGCGCACAAAATCATAGTCTTTTTAACCAAACACTTTTTTAAAACCATCTGCTGTACGATTCAACTGACTTTATAAAAGCAGAGGACTGGAGGGGAACACCCACCTGACGGCAACTGAGTACAAAGCCATGTGGACTTCAGGTTCAGGGCCAGCTTCTCTGAGAAAAGAATCATCTTCCAAACTGGAATCTGCTAGCCAAGTGGTAACATCTACCTGCGAGGCTTGCAGCAGGGTTCCTTAAGTAAGGCATCCCCCAAGCTCGTACATTTATTTATAGAACAGTTATTCGACAGAGACGGGCAGAAAAAACCAGAAGCACCGAGTTAACGAGCACTAACTGGAAACAAAGAGCAGTGCCTGAGTGCGGCTGCAGTTGATGGGCACAAGGGACACATTTTTATTCTCTTCTGAAAAAGTTACTCAAATTTGGCTTTGGAATAGAGTTACAAAATTATTCAGATAAGACCATGCTTAAAGCCACAGAACCTCACAACACTGTCGCAAATGACCAGAAAATCTGCAAACTCTTGCTCCATCTCACATCCCAGCCCTGACTTCTCCCCACTCCAACCTAGAGACAGGGCTAGTTGTGTCCTGCGGAGAGGACTGTTCTGGGTTTAGGGTCCAGCGGAGCTTTAGAAAGAGCACAGAAAAGTAGGCCCTTTGTGCCCAAATCAACATCAACTTCAGCATATAATTCTAGGAAAATTTCATACCGTTTTAATGATAAATTTCCATGTGCCTCCAAAACCGTACATGCCAGTCATTTACAAACCCAAGACTCAGCTGGGGGCTTTCCCTCACAAAACCGCGTCTGTTGGCGCTTTCAGCAGCAACCACGGCTCCACGTGGGTAGTTCCTACATTCCTGACTCACAGGCAGCGCTGCACTAACCTATTAGTCCCCAGTGACAGGCTTCTTACTGCTTTTCAGTGGCCGGGATCCCCTTCAGAGACCCCTTTTCTCCAACCACCTCCTCCCACTACCTTTCCTCTTTATCACCTCCCTTCCTCATTGGCCCTTCTGGAGGTAAGAACTACTAACATCTGCATGGACCCCAAGAGCCTTGGAGTAAAATTCACAGGGAAGTGCGATCCTTGCTGTGAGGGGCCACGAGAGCTGCTGGGCCCTTTCCTGCTTTCTTACTTGTGGTCTGTGGCTCAGAAAAGCGACCACGGTGCACTGCTGAAGATGCAAATGCAGAGAGGAAGCATGTTGGGGCTGGGGGGACAGCGCGGGGGATGGGGTAGAGCTGTGTGTTGCTTCTGTTACTCTAATAATGTAATCAGCTATCATAAGCCACAATTCCTTGGAGGTAGAGGGAAATGGGCTTTCTCTTAAATTACCTGACTCAAATTATCAACAAGAACCCACTACTCTGTTAGTAAAACCAGACTCCAATTCTGCGGGTTAAAAACAGCTATACAAACTAAATTCAAATATTTCACTGTAGCCAGTAACAGAAATTATACCTTATGACTATTGCCATAAAAGTGTAGGAATGTCTATTTGTTCAGAGTTCAAATATTTTAGGAAACTAAATGACAATATGAGGATGTCATGAGGCAGATTCCATTATTTTGGTCAAATTGCAAACTTCACTGTTCTCTGTGACTAAACGCCCAGGAGCGCGATGCAATGGGTCCCTGCACATAGAGTCCAGCGGGCATCACTGTGGGATTCTCGAACACACAGCACAGTGGGTTCCATGAATCACATACACAGAAATAAACATTCTCTGCAGGTACTTCCTCTTTACTACAGTTTTTTTTGTTTTTTTTTTTGATTCTCTGAGTCATGACATTAAACTCTTCCAGAACACTTTGAACACAAAGATTGAAATTAACAACACACGGAAAGCAAAGACAAGCACTGTAGAACACTTACAAACTCATTACACCCTGGACACTCAAAACTAAACCAAACCAAATCTCTCAAAGCTTAGGATCTCGTACTCAGAAATTTGAAATAGTCAAAATAAACAATGGTATATTGATTTTGTCTCTTCTACATCAAAGTCTTTGCAATTATTATTTGGTAATTCCAAAAATAGGTTAATTCAGAAACTAAACAAAAAGGAGACAAGAATTTGAAGGACTTAAAATATATTTTTATATCAATAGTCTGTGTCTTTCTGTCCTAATACATCATTATTGATTACATACAGGACGAGGTGAGGTATCTGTAAAATAGCTGGTAGAAAATAATTAATATACAGTATTTGACATGAGATGGAAGCTTATGAACCTTGAAGTCTTCTGAAGTGTTAAATCCATCACCTAAAGTAAACCGCCCTCAATGAACTTAGTTTCCTCAAACCGCGTTTTAAAGAAAAGGGTCTTACATTTTCCCATCATTTGTGCAGAAAAGGGAAAGCATATAATTGGCAATTTCTATTTCTCACATCCAAAGTAGTGCATTCACACAAAATCAGGACCTCTAAGTTTAGCATAAAAAGAAAAAAAATACTGGATTAGAGATATAAAATCTCTGAGTAATGGTCAGGCTAATTCACCAACAGCAAAGAAATTCAAGTGGTCAACAGTCTTGAAAATGCTTTATTGAAATGTGTGACTTATGTGCAGAAGATGTGTTTGAAAAGACCACAGCGTGAAAACTGGTTTTTGAAACGTTTCAACAACCAATTGAGAAAAAGAAATCACTCTTGAACTTGACTTCTAGTAGAACCAGAAGCCTGCTGTAAAATTCTCCTTGAAACATTTTCTGTCACAGAAATTAAAGAAAACAAAGCTATTATAGTTGGAAACTGTTGGAGTCTGAAGTTGCAGAGGAGAAGCAACAGTTTTTTAGACATGTGGGGTGAGTTCCTTTTTGGTTACATTTGGATGAACATGGACTTCACAGTTCTCGGAAGAACACCGGAGGGTGCTCACGTCTGTATGCTTGTCAGGTTGCAGAAACAGAGAAACACACACGAGAAAGAAAAAGGGCTGAAGGAGAGGGGACTGAGAAAAGGGCTCAGAGAACTGAGAACTGGAACGAGACATGATTGGATTAAGTCTAGTTATAAATTTATCAGAAGCTGTGCGCACCTTTTTTTAAAAGTCCTAAATTTACATTCCAAAAACTGCCCCCCGAACCCCAAACCCGCTGTCCCTGCCTTGGAGCTATTGTGAAAGTCTCTGCACAAAAACTGCAACAGAAAATAAAAAAATATCCCGGCCCGTCCAAATCCCAAAACAAACCCCAAAAAGCTGTACATTTTTTTTACACATAGGATTAATAATATAGGCATATAGGTGGCATGATTCAATTAAAAGGCTTTACTTTTTATGCCAGAGAAAACCCAATAAATAAAAGGTGCTGAAGTTAGCGTTAAGAATTTGGTTGCAATGTAGCGACAAAACCTGGGAAGGCAAACCCTCAAAGCTCCCCTGATACTGATCTGTCTCAGCAAACCATGAAGCACATACATAAATAACACAAAATATGATTGAGAATGTGAGATTTTCAAGAACAAAGACAACATAATTCAGGTTAATTTTGTTGAACAGTGAATAAATGAAATTCATCTACACCCAAATAAAACATTTAACAATTGAAAAAAATTTAAACAACCACAAAAAGTAAAAAGTTGAAACAACTACGAACAGGATTTGTTCTCAGGGCGCACGGGCGCCCTGCAGCAGATTCCGACAGTGGCTTTACTGGTGTGTCTTCTCCAGATGAGTTAAGGAGACACGCTGAGCTCCACGTGGGTCAGGTAATTAACAGGGCGACAGGACAGCCGCACGGGGCGGAGCGCGACACCTGCCAGACCCTCAGATTCCACTGCGGAGCCGGCCGTATGCGTAGGAGGCACACGAAGGAAGGTGATTCAGGCAGACATTATTCAAAAGCTACTTCATCAGGTAACTCTTTTGCCGCGTAACCATTGAATAATGTTTGGGAAAGCTTTGGGCTTTTATTTTTGTTTAAGTTTTACTCCTTGTATTTAATTTTTTAAATAACAAGGTCACTAAAACTCATGCACGCTGCAAAAAACCTCATGCAGTAGTTAAGGTAAACCATCCAAGCAGTTTTTATTCATTAATATTCATAAATACACACAGCAGCTTCATTAGAGATTTCAATTTTCCTCTTCAGTTCGAATGTGGAGTATTAGAAGAGCCTTTTGCATGTCAAGGTACAGGAAGCAGAGATCACCCCTGCACTGCTACCTACATTTGCCTGCTAGAAGTAAAAATTAGTTATGTGGAAATGATTATCATATATATTTTCTCTCTTCCTTTTGAATGTACACAATGTAACAAGATTGACAGACCTGAAATTACAATCACCAAACAAACCCAAGATAGCTGTTGTCCACTTTCATTGGCAAATACAGCACAGAGGACACTGTCTGCGAATTGGGATGTCATCAAAGAGGAGGTGGTGGAGGCTCGTTTCCTTTATTACTCTCTTTTAAATTTAGGTTTTCTAAAGCAACATCTAAAGGCATAATATCTACACAGCCCATAGCACCAAAATCGGCCATCTCCCCCCGGTCATCCTCGTCCGAGGAGGAGCTCTCCTCGCGCACTAGCGTGGACAGAAGGAGCTCTTGCACAAACAGGCTGCGGTCTGCACGCTCGCTCTCCATGGACTGGCGCTCTGTTTCGGACATCTTAGGATCGTTCAACCTGTGTAAGTTAAAAAGAAAAGACCTTATTGGACAAAAGTCAACGGACGCTGGCACGTGACGTTTCTGCGATGCCCTGCACTGTGCAAGCTTTACAGGTGTGATACTCAGAACCCAAGACTCCCCAGGACACTCTGCTCTAATTTACCGCCTTAGTTTTCTTGAGGTTAATCCCACACCTGTAGTGGCACTGTTACCCTGAGGTGTAACTGGCGCTTTAATTAGAGTCAATCAGAAAATACATTGTTCTCCCTTCAGAGAACACGTGGTGAAAATTCTTCAGAAGAAAACAAAATCTCTAACAGATCAGGTGCTTGGGGAAGTAGTGATTCCCTCAACCGGGATTTCACCTGTGGGTATAAAGATGGGGAACGCAGCAACCCTGGTCATAAAGACAAAATCTGCAGTGACTAGAATATTCGACTGAAAAGAATCCTAAAGTTTCTTTGACTTTTCTCTACTACTTCCATGTAGTTCTTCCTGAAATGAAGAAGCCCATGGGGGCAAGAACCGCCACCCTCACAGTCCCCTGCACACATCTCCTACTGAGGGCTTGGTAAGCAGGGCTGACCTGAGGGTTAACGGCCCAGAGTGCTAATCTGCCTGGAGACAGATGCTAAGAGTTGAATTCTTATTACTAACCTCTTAAATGACTTAAGCAAAATTCTGCTTAGTTTCAGGACTGATTTTATTTCCTCTACATTTTTAGTGGCAAAGACAAGACAGGAAAACTAGCTGGAGCAATGGAGTCAGGAAAACGAACAGAACATGGAGAAGACAGACAGTGAAGGAGACCCAGCAGGTGTGCAGGACGGAGCTTCTCCCAGAGAAGCCAGGTGCACCTGGAGCCCACAGATAGAGCTGCTCCATGCTTCTCTGCAGCTGGCACCTGCTCGCCACTGTCTTTCTTACGTGAAAGGCACAGAGGCTTCCCAAAGTTAACAAGGGAGGATACATACTGGGCACTTACGATGGGTCAGGCTCTGTTCTAAGTGCTTTTTGTATTATCTCCTTTAACTCCCATGAGTTAAGTCCTGTTACTATCATCACTATCTTACAGGAAGAGGAAACTGAAGCAGAGGTTAAGCTGACTTGCTCAAAATCTCATAGCTGTCAAGTTCAAAACCACTGAAGTGATTAAATCTATGGCTCAGAAAACAAATTAAAAGATCCAAATTTCAGAACTTCAAGATAGCAAAAGGATGTGGAAAGTAATTACATAAAAAGCTATTAAATCTACAATGGAAGAAAATAACTGATGACATTAATGGTTAAAACCAACTTGAGAGCCCTGGCTGGTATGGCTCAGTGGACTGAGTGCTGGCCTGTGAACCTAAAGGTCCCCAGTTCGATAGGGCACATGTCTGGGTTGCAGGCCAAGTACCCACTTGGGGACGTGCAAGAGGCAAGCAATCGAAGTAGCTCTCGCACATCAATCTTTCTCCCTTTTTTTCTCCCTCCTTTTCCATCTCTTTAAAAATAAATAAATAGTCTTAAAAAAAAAAAAACCCAACCCAAATTAAGAATATCCTAAGAAAATATTTAACAGAATAGGAAACTAATAGGCTACATATTTTCAATCAAAAACTGTAAAAGTGTTAAGAACTGAAATATATTCCACATCCTTAGCTTCAGAAAAGGCCTCCAGTAAGTAAACAAAACAAAAACCTGAAGTCAAAGCCACTATAGAAAAATAAAGGATATATAGAGGACTTTCTATATAGTAAGCAGGAAAACGAGAAACATAGGCTGAGGCTCTGACCCTTTGGAGAGCATATAATTCCAATATTACTCCTTCGATTTTTAGGAATGACTGACAAAATGTCTCATTCCTGAGAAGCAGAGAGACTCTGGTTGTGGACTAGGACTAGGTTACCTTCATTTGGGATCTAGAGGTAACTGCAAGCTGTCAAGGACCTTCGGGTCGGGGTTAGCAAAACCAGCTGACTTCATTACTAAGACTGAAACCTGACACAGGCACTCGATCGTGTTCTAAAAGGTCAGCGACCCCCGAAAGGTCGTGTCTTCACCACGGGTTCCAGGCCTGCACAAACAAATGGTCCCAAGATCAGGCTCGAGCCCCACACAGATCACACACAGTGGTGTGATCAGAGACCAGGATTCCCCCTTGGGGACACTGCAGCCACTTCCTGCTGTGAGCATTCACAATGCATGTTAATACGCTATTTGAAGTTCTAGAACTCCAACAGTAAACTATTTTTGTTACTTAGTTGTGCCCCAACTTATTCATCAGGGGGAAAAAAAATGTACGTAAGTAACTACATATATTCCTTAGAATATATAAAACACAGGGAATAGTTTTTGGGAAATACTGCCTTAGTTAAATCATGAGAGTCAGGAACAAGTGATACAATGAAAGACATGGAAAGTGGCTGCAAACTGCAAGGTACTCTGCAACGTGAAGTGTCAGATGACAGACGGGGCCCTTCAAGAAGGCACAGTCAGGACCGCTCACACCATACTGCGCGAGCTGGATGTCTAGTGTAGAAAACTGCACAGAGAGAATTCCCCTACTGAGCCCACGAGCGTGCAGCTAACAAAACAACAAAACAAACAATGGGGCAAGGGTAGGATGTCTCTTTTTTTTTTTAACTTTTAAACATTTACTTTTGATTTTAGAGAGAGGGGGAGGGAGAGAGAAAGAGAGGGAGAGAACATTGATGCAAGAGAGAAACATCGATTGGTTGCTTTCCGTACCTGCCCCAGCCAGGTCTGAACCTGCAGCCCAGGCATGTGCCCAGACTGGGAATCAAACCGGCGACCTTTTGTTTGTGGGATGTCAGCCAATCAACTGATCCACACTGGTCAGGGATGGAAGATGTTTTTTCTACTAAGCACTGTCAAGACATTTGTTCCATCCACAGGTCAGTGAGCTCTCAGTGGATATGCACAGTGGTAGGGCTCCTTTTTGAGGTAGGTACCTAGATCTGGCAAGTGATATGCTTGCTGCCAGTCAGTCCCTACAGGTCAGGTTATGTGGCAGCAGGAGAATCTATCTGAAACATGTTTTGGTAATAACCAGGCACCACAGCTGACTTTTGCAGAGATAATTATAAAGGTAAATTCCCTACTTGAAACTGCCTGCTTAGATCCGTAACAAATAATAATGGGTCCCATTAACTGGGCCTACGCTATAGCAGACACTGAGCCAGATCATACACACACGAGTATTTCAATTCATTCTCAAAACTATTCGCTCTCCCCTGAGGCAAAACTCACAGGACACCGATGATAAAACTGAGGTTTGGAGAAGTTAAGTGACTTGCCTGAGGCCCCAACTAAGTGAGTGGCAAAGCTGGGGCTCTAGACAGAGGTCCACAAACATTATTTAGTCTTCATCCACAGTATGTTATTTACAACTCTATAAATGTGCCAGAGACATTTAAAAGTTGAGATAAAAGAAATATACATAGAAATAATATTTTCTTCTAACATCTGTCACGCACATTGCATTTTGGAGACAACTGATGTATTAACACTAATTTTCTTCTTCATTTCACAGTTATTACTTTATATTCCTCTCTATTCCATTAAAAGCCCAAATTAGATCAGATTTGGTCTCTGGTTGAGCAAAGTCTACTCATTATTGCTCTTTCTAAACTCCTTTATATTCTTAAAAGTCACATAAAATGTTTGTGAGGTTTCTGGCACAGGAGTACACTCAGCTGCTAATGGCAGTTTTCAGAAGCAAGCAAGAGCTCTAGCGCACTCAGCAGAGCCGCGTACTGAGTGGGCTGAGTTTCCTCACACGGCGGCAAACTCTGAGTGGTTTTGTGTGCACCGGCCGTGAGAATTTAAATACTGCTTCTTTATAAAATTCTCAGGAGAAAACCAACACGTTATGAAATCCTCTCTTGTACCTTTGAATATTTCACAGAAGACTGAAATTGGCAGGCAGAGAAAAGAAATGATAATAAATGTGCCTGATACATCCCATATATATAATGACATGGTGATTAAATTTTATGGGCAATCTGGGAAAAGAAATTCTTACTAGATGATGATGTGCTCTGAGAGCAAGACCACCAGCATTTGTACTCTATCTAAAATAAGAATTATTCTCCATGTTCCTGGGGAAATACTGAATACGCAGGTTTGATAGAGACCCGTGGGCTTTGACGGTTTGGTCAAAGGCAGAGTTTCACAACATACACAGGCACACAGAGTGTTTCAGCTGTGTGGCGCTGATACACACTGCTTCCGAAGGGAACGCTAACAAAGAGCCACCTGGTTAAAAGAAACTGGGAGCTCTGGACAGTCTGCTGGTGACTCTCCGTGCTCGCTGTGCTGGCTGTGGCTGTGGCCTGCGTGACTGTGGTGGCGACGCTGCCCGTGGTAGTGCGCCGGCTCGCGTTGCGCGCGGTCTCCAGTTGCTGCCGGGCTGCCTGGGCGTGTTGCCGTTCCAGCTGCAGCTGCATCTGCAGCTGTTGTAACTGAGAAGCGGAAGGGCCAGAAGAATTAAGCTGTCCTCCTGCAGAACGTCTCACTCCTGATAACTGAGATAAAAGCTCTGCCAATGGAAATGGAAGACCATTAGTGTCTACTTAAACGCTGTGGAATACAAAAGGGTGCGGATCACTTCCCCCAGGAACATTAAAAATGACGGCCGACAAGCAGGCACCCATGGGAACATGTCAGCACAGAGCAGTACTTGTTTGTTGGAACACCTCCTGGAGGAAGGAGTTACGTGTGGGGAGTGCCCACATGAATATTAACCCACACACAATTATTGTTTTAATCAAAACATAGTATTGCTTAAATTATTTGTTTAATGAGCTAATGCAGTTATACTTTTAGTATTTTAGTAGATTAAAGTGGTTCATCTACTAGTCCTATGAAAATATATAAACCCCCTCAACATGAGCTCCAGGAAAGCATAGATCAAATGTGCTGGTTATGGTCTTCCCAGTTCTTAGAACAGTGTCTGATACATAGTAGGCACTCAAACATTTATTCAATAATTATTAAACCCAAGAGACCTGGGTCATTTTTAACAGTGACCCTTGCACACTTGACTTTGTCTCCTCTCGTGGGTACTTTCAGAGTGCCAGAGGGTACCACTGGGACGCTCAGTAAGGCTGATGGGCTCCTGAATGCACAGCCGATTTAGTGGTCTGTTTCGATCCAGACCCTCCTGTTTCAGGAAGGTGGTACTCATTAAGAGTAACGTGGACCTTTGTCCCTGCATATTCATGTAAGGAAGGTGCGATCATTGCCTTGTCCTACTCGGAGGGTCTACCTACCTAGTGTACTCGGAATTGATAATTGCCTTGCAGACATTCCCAGGCTAGCAAATGTTCTTCATCATTAAAACTCATTAACAGGTATGGTTGTTTTTTTGTTCACTGTTGTCTTACCCCAGGAGTTCTTACACCATTATTTCATATTATCCACAGTTAAAATAAACTAATTTTCACTGAGAGAAAAAACTGAAATAATGGAGAGAATTTCTCAATTCTGAGTTTTGCTCCCAAAATTGCTTTATTTTGTAAGGACTAATCTCTGCACTTCTTAATCCCTTCACCTCTGTTACTCAGTCCTTCAATTCCCACACCCCTTTGGCAACCATCAGCCCATAAATTAACCTTTAGTTTTAGAACCTGCTACCAAAGACAGCAGGTAAATACTGTATTCCCTTTGGATAAATATTTTTTAAAATCCCCAGAACTCAGCTTACTGCACATCCGAAGGCACAAAGCACACCTGGAATGACTTTACACTGTGCATCTCCTACTTTAAAGAACACTGATAAGTGAAACTGTCCCTCGTTTCCATAACAGACTTACACTTCACAGCTTTCAGGATGCTCTGCAAGACACATCACGGCGTCCAGGTACACACCCTACCAGGTGCACACGTTTAGAACACGTCCCAGGCCTCCCACAGTATTACTGCCTGCCTGTCTGTGCTTGGTTGGCCTGCATCTCAGGCCACAGCAATTTTTTTTAAAAAATTAAGTTTATTGAGGTAACACTGGTTAACAACATTATAATTTGGTATCTGTTTACTCCATTGTGTGCTCACCAGCCACAGTCTACTTTCCTTCTGTTACCTACAGTGATTTTTGATATTCTGACCCTCAACCCTTGTGTCTGTGGCCGGCTTCCAGAGTGGCCATGCATTAAATCCTCTGACTTCCTAGAAACCCCATGTTCAAATGTTGTTTTTCATAAGGCTTTCCCAAGCTACTAAAACATGCACTTTTCAGTATGTTCCACAGCAATCCAGCTCTCAACTCCAGGCAAGAACAGAGAAATTCCTACTTTACTTTCTTGTATGAGAATAGCTTAATTTGTTCGTCTCGCTCTGTAAGTGCTTAAAGAAACACCAGAATAATATGAACTACATCAAACTGTGTATTTTAAAAATACTTTACTCTTATAAAACTTTGGAAAATTTTGTGAAAGAATGTAGGAGTGTGATGAGAGATGAGGACCACAAATTCCACCAAAAAATTTAAAGGGGGCCCCGTCCCCAGCCATTTCTTTTATTAACATGAAACTAACTTACCAGCTATGGGATCCATGGCTTCCCTATTGCTTGGAGAATATGAACTCTGAGAAGAAGAAAGTCCACCAGTAGAACTGCTAGTAAAGTGCATGTTTGATCTACGAGCACGAGGACCTCCTAATCCCCGGCCAGGGTGAAACATTCTACGTACATGTCGAACGCCACTCGATTCATCATAACTCCAAAGTTAAGAAAAGACCCCAAGTATTTTATAGGCAGAAAAATAAAATCACTTAAGCCCTTGCTAGGTAGATGGAGATTTCCTAAATTTTAAGCATTCTAAAACAGCACATTTAATTTAGAATGCAAATGTCACAACTATACCTGTAGGGGCTACTGATTCTAAACCAATGTGAGAGTGTGTGTTTTCAAAGAAGTTTCCTCCCGGCTTCAGCTAAAACAACCGAAATAACACCGCTGGACAACGACAGAGGCTCGCCTAGTCAGGCCCCCAAGGTGAGACATTCCCTTACCATGAGGCTCTCAGTACTGAATTTCTTACATGTTTACACTGTAAGTAAACTGTGGAAGTAACCACAGTTAATAAGCATCAGTTTTTATATCTGGGGAGAGTGTGCTAATATATAAGCTGACCAAATCTCAGTTAGAGTCTATAAAGAGAAAGGAATAGTATGAACAATTTAAATTCAGGAGTAAGAGTCCTCTGGGTTGCTGGTTTTAAACTGTGTTTAAGTTCTTTTTCAATGCTGCTGCTAAAAAAATAAAGGTTCTGGTGCCCAGGAGGCTTCGAGAGAAGCCTCTCACTCATGTCGAAGTTACCACAAGGCACCTGAAGTACCTGAAAATTTCATATGCTTCCAGGACACCTGCTATGCCAACATCTTGTTTTTTAGAACTTCATGGTAATACTCATTTGGAATCTAAAATGTAACGAATGCCTACTCCTTTTCTTATACTTTATATAATTTAATCTTCTCTTGGTAACCAGAGATTCTTATAAAAATCTCACAGGAATGACGCTGAATAGGTGATACGGGACAGTCTACTGAATGGATACCAGTTTCACTAGAGGTTCATGACCCTGTTGAAAGAGTCAGCGTAACGGCCCGGTTTTACATTATGTGCCTAGCTTCTTCATGGCGATGGAGTGAAGCATAGATCGAACGCAGCCCTTCTGAGCACTGTTACAGGGTTCTTTTATATGAAATGGAAAGTGACTCAAAGGCTTAAGTACTTTTGGCCCATTTGGGCTTCCTTATGCTCTTAAAAAATAACCACTGCTTTCTCCGTGTTGCTTTCAGGGTCCCTGCACTTGGGAGAGAGAAAGAACGGCCTTCTCTATTTACTGAGTACCGGCTCGGGTCAGGCTGGCACTCTAGCATCTTTGGCTGGGTTTGTATCTTTACTTTCCATTGGTTTCCACTTCTCTCCCTGTAACTCTAAAGGGCCACGTTTCCAATTAGAAAATTAGGAACTGTGATCAAGGCATGGGAGCTGTAGGACAGAACACCACCAAACCAGCTTCTCTTTCATATGAATTACAACGGCCAAAAGGCATTCAAAAGGATTCAGAATAAAGTCTGGCAGAGAAAAAAGTTGTGATTTGCGCTGGAATTGCTTCAAAATGCAATGAATGCTGAAGCCTTTACATGAGAACAAAACCCTATGTTCATCGGTGGCAGTTTCAGAAAAACAATTTGTAACCCGGAGCCAGAAGCACAGCGCCTACAAATTTAATTACTCTGGTGGGCTAGTAAACCTTTGGGAGGTTACTGGGAGCACGCCAGGAACTTCCCTGAGACAGGCTTGGGAAGGGGAAGCAGAAATGAAAGTGGGGAAGGAAGCCAGAGCTGGACCTGCCCGCACGCTGCCCTACTCGGAGAGACTGGGCAGGAACGGCGTTCCCTGGAGGGGACTCCAAAAGGGAGAAGAGCCCAAATGCACATCCGCCCGCCATCCCACCTGCACTAGGAGAAGGCAACGGAGAACAGAAGGAAGCTAATAAACCCTCCTTATAGTCCATTCATTAGACTTTAATTTGGATCAGCATTTTCCTCTTTTGTATGAGAACATTCTCCTGAAGACTTCTAATCTGATCAAAATATCTTATAAACTAACAATGATGAGCGAGTCGACTTTCACTTAATAAGCATAACTCGTATAAAAGTCATGGCATATGGAAAGAGAAGTAAGAAATTACATCTCAACACTGAGTCACTTTTAGGAAAGCATCAAATAAACTACATAAAATAAAATTATAAGTTAGTTTTTCTCTTTGGGGATACTGTTCTTAAAAAGAATCAAAATGACAACTGTTACAAACAACTGTTTCCTCTGCTGCGTCTGGAAAGGATATTAAATCTCTAGGGGCTCTGTGTTCAAGTGTAAGATGGGCTGCAAAGTCATCCGTGACATGATTAGGATCGCCTCCAGGTAATGCTGCACATATAGGACAAATCTGAAATGAAAAAGAAAGCAGATTTAATAAATGGACACTGACTGGCCATCTTTCTGGATGAATATTTCACTGTAAATTTTACTACCACCAAGTTTTAACCAGGCGAAAACACAGCAGACCCTGCACTAGTGCACGCAGGGAGGCCTGACCAGAGCCGCAGCACGCTGGGAAAGGAAGCTCAGACGGTGACACAGGTAAGCACGGCTCGCCTCCTCACACAGCGACATCAAAATCACAACTGAACAACACAACCGTTATTCAGGACCGCCAGAAATCAAGATGAATGGAGGTCTTATAAACCCGGAATTGAAGTAGAAATCGCACTGAGACTGGTAGGAGGGCTGGTCCCACCACCACATGTTGTAGGTCAACACTGGGAGGGATATCTCAGGACTGAGGGGCCCCAGTTCCACACCCCAAGTCCCCCCACAGCCCAGAATTCCAGTAAGTCCCCACAACTTCTGGCTGTACAAACCAATGAGGATTGAAGCTGTGGAACACAGAAACTCCTGGATTCACAGGCAGCGCCTCTTAAAGGGCCCAGGCACACACTTACTCAGACTCACTCCCTCTGAGCTCCAGCATGGGGCAGCAGCTTCAAAGGCACCAGAGGCATATGGGGAAGAACTGAAGTGCCTAGCATCAGATTGAGAACTGGGAGACAACATTCTTCTGGACAGAATTGCTGGCACGGCCATTGTTCCTTTTCAGAGCCCTCCCGACAAAGAGCTGGCGGGTGGGCACCTATCAGAGTCTCCAGCAACCTGGATCACACTGTTTGGCCCACCCTGCTGATTCCCTAAGGCTCCATCCCACCCAACTTTCAGGCCCAGCCAAGCTGTTTCCAGTGGCTTTTCCATACAAATGGCTTTTCTTGGCTTATGCTTCAGATTTTTCTAAATCTTCTCAAACAAGCAGCATCTGGCCTCAGTGAGCCCTATACCTCTTGCTAAGTGGCCCCAAGCCCAGCATTACCAGCAGCTAGCCTCAGCTCACAGCTTGGGAACCTCTAAGACCAAAACAAGTAGCAGCCATCTGCAGACAACTTTATAGCTTATGCTGGGTGGCCTCAGACAGAACATGGGGCTGACCTTGGCCTGTACCACCTAGAAACCCCAGAGCCAGCATACCTGATGGAAAGCTACAGACCACACTGGAGCACCACCACCCAACCACCTCCACAAATGACAGAATCAAGGGGCGAATTCAGTGGGCACCACAGCCCTGCTTAAGTAAGTCCTACTCTGTGGAGGGGGCCTCTGCACAGCTGATGCTCCATGGTGGTTGGAGCTTCGAGGTCAGTGGTCACAGCCAGTCCTTGCAGCTGATCAGCTTGGGTAAATTCCTCCCACTGACGTGCCAACAGCAATCAAGGCTCAACTATAAGAGATGGGTGTATTTGGCCCACACAGAGGGTACATCTCAAATGCCAAGCTTGGGTGACAGGGGAGGCTGTGCCACTGGACCCTACAGGACACCTACTACATTAGGCCATGCTACCAAGCCAAGGTGTCATAGCAGCTCTACCTAATACATAGAAACAAACAAGGGAGGCTGACAGAATGAGGAGATAAAGAAACATGGTCCATATGAAAGAACATAACAAAACTCCAGAAAAAGAACTTAAAAAAAAATGGAGAAAAGCAATCTACTAGATGCAGAAAACACTGGTTATAAGGATGCTGAATGAACTTAGGAGAAGAGCAGATGAACTTGAGAGAACTTCAACAGCATGAAAAAGGAGAGGGAAACCATAAAAAAGAACCAGTCAGAAATGAAGGATACACTAACTGAAATGTGTAACAATTTACAGGGAATCAACAGTAGAGTGGATGAAGCCAAGATTCAAATCAGTGGTTTACAATGTAAGGAAGCAAAAAACACCCAATCAGAACCGCAAGAAGAAGGAGAAAAAAAACGAGGATAGTATAAGGAGCCTCTGGGACAACTTCAAGCATTTGCATCATGAGGCTGCTAGGAGAAAAGAGAGAACAAGAAATTGAAAACCTATTTGAAAAAATAATTACAGAAAACTTTCCTAATTTGGTGAAGGAAATAGACATACAAGTCCAGGAAGCACAGAGGGTCCCCCAAAAAGATGAACCCGAAGAGGCCCACACCAAGACACATTATAATTACAATGCCAAAGGTTAAAGACACAGAATCTTAAAAGCAGCAAGAGAAAAAAAGTGACCTACAAGGGAGCTATCATAAGACTGTCAACTGATTTCTCAAAAGGACAGAAGGGATTAGCAAGAAATATTCAACGTGATGAAAACCAAGGACCTACAACCAAGATTACTCTACCCAGCAAAGTTATCATTTAGAATCAAAGGACAGATAAGAGCTTCCCAGACAAGTAAAAGCTAAAGGAGTTTATCATCACTAAACCAGTATTATGTGAAATGTTAAAGGGTCTTCTTCGAGAAGATCAAAAATATGGACAATAAAATGGCAATACATATCTATCAATAATTAAATCTATAAAACAAAATAAATGAATAAGTAGAACAGAAACAGAATCACAGATACAGAGAACATATTGATGGTTGCCAGATTTGGAGGGAGGGGTGACCTGGGGGATGGGCAAAAAAAGGTAAAGGGATTAAGATGTTCAAACTGGCTGTTACAGAGCAGTCCCGGGGATGTAAAGAATAGCAGAGGGAACACAGTGGCCGAAGAATATACATGCATGACCACGGGCATGGAGAAGAGTGTGGGGGCTGTCTGAGGGAGTGGGGGGTTTCTGGGTGGAGGGGGCAAAGGGGGAAAGACTGGGACAACTGTAACAGCATAATCAATAAAATATAATTTAAAGAAAGAACTACAGCTCATCAGTGCTGTCACTCACAACGAAAGCACAACACCTCAGAGCCAGACACGCAGTCCGGACAGACAGTTGAAATTTGGGCTCTGGTAAAGACTCTCTGCAGTGTTCCGATTCCTTCACATGGTCTAGCAAAATAGTTTCCAGAAAAAAAAAATTAAAATATGCTTTTCAGTGCACACTATGCCAAGTCCAGTCTTGAATGGTAAAGACTGAGACATAAGTGTTTCCAAAGTAAGCTAGACTTGAGGGCCAATCTCAAAATAAGACAGCAAATCTCTTATATATTTAAAATGTGATATGGTAAGACAGACAATGATTGCTGATCATACGCAAATGTGTCTATATAACTTCACGAACTGGACCTTACAAGGAGAAAAGAGGGTGGGTGAAAAAAAACTTGAGATCAGGGCAAGGTCAAGAATTAGAAGACCAATATCCCCGTGGACCTTAGGGCAAGGGATAAAAGGAGGAAGTGGGAATAAAATGGTGTATAGGGAGGCAACGGAGGCTTGAGAGGTTGGAAATCAGGTTTCTGAAACAGTAGTTCCATCAGAAGTGGTGAAAGGAGGCAGAAGAGGGTAAGGATAGAAATAATGAGGAACTATTAGTGGAAAGGCCCCTACTCTTCGAGAGGTCCAAACGGACAGATGATAATCTAAGAATGATAGCTAAGCCTTGAAGTGTGAAGAACCTCAATCTTAAAGAACACAGCTAAGAACACAAGTCTGAAGCACAGGAGCATGATCAAAGGGAGCCCCTGGGAAACGTACGGTTAAAGTTTTAGGCTTGTGCCTCTCTAGGAGTTAAGGATAGGATACGTGATTCACCTTGCCAACACATGCGTCCTGTGCTTAAATTCTTTCACTAGGAGAAAAATTCGGACACTTGGTGGTGACCTTATTTTCCCTTACAGCGGCGTGGGAGAAGAGAGGCGCCCTGGAGATGGGGAGGCAGGGAAAGGTGAGACTGGGAGGGCAGCGTGGGCATAGAGAGGGAAAAAGAAACTACTCCGATTTCTCGAAAGCAGAAGTCCCCTGAGAATCTGACTCTGCAGTGATCCCCGTTCTTCTAATGCCCACGCAGCCAGCTGTCCCGATTATCTGTCACAGGACTCAGAAATAGCCTCGGGAAAACCTAAGCCGTGATTGGTGTGGCTCAGTGGGTTGGGCATCATCCTACAAACAGAAAGGTCTCTGGTTGATTCTATAAGGGCACATGCCTGGACCACTGTCCAGGTCCCCAGTTGCAGGGCATGCAAGAGGCAACCGATCGATGTTTCTCTCCCTTTCTCCCTTCCTTCCTCTCTCTCTAAAAATAAATAAACAAACAAAGGAAAGAAAACCTAAGATGCTCAGGAGAAATAATGTTTAAACATGACTGTGGGGGAAAAAGCAGGGAGGTCATAATGGGATGTGCCTGTGAGGCAGAGAAGTAGACAGACATGCATGTGCCTTCTTTAGAAGATGCTAGAAAGGTGGTCGGGCACTTTTTTCTGTCAGAGAGAAAATCAATTGTTTCTGCTCACAAGTTTACAAAGTAAAAAGTATCAACTCTCCCTTTACTAGGAATTTAGATTTTACTGTTTGTGCCATTCCTGTGTGGTGACACTGAGTAACAGTGTTTGATACACTTGTTTTACTTTTTGTGTATTTATGTCTTCCTTAACTAGATTGTAACCGCTTTGAGACCTGCAGGACAGTGTGATTTGTTTCTTGTCTGGGAACCATGACCAGGCTGGTTAAAGCAAAGAGACCAACAAAGTTTGGATAAACAACCTCCAGTTGTTTAAAAATAAAACAAACAAACCAACTTAGATATTTTGAGACTGGTGGTGCTGGACTATATATAGTATTATTATAATATCATAAGCCTGTGTGTGTAAGATTTTTATCCAAAGAGAAAATAACCACCAAAAGGAAAAGGCATCTTCCTTTTATTTTTCAGATTGACTTTTGGGTAAAATCTACGTAGAACTTGAATTACGAAAAGATAGCTGAAGTTTCAGCTCTGAGGATACATGTAGGGAAAGTCCCCTCAAGAATATGCATTCTTAGAAAGAAGACAGAGTGGGGAAGTACAGATACCAAATGTACAAAACTAAGGATGTTCTTTTTTACTTTTTTTGAGAAGGTGAGGGAGGGAGAAAGAGAGGGAATGAAATATCCATGTTTGAGAGATACACTGATTGGTTGCCTCTCGCAACTGTGGGACCTGGCTTGCAACCCAGGCATGTGCCCTGACTGGGGATTGAACCAATGACCTTTTGGTTTGCAGCCTAGCATGCAATTCACTGAGCCACACCAGCCAGGGCAAAAATGTTCTAATAAGATTGAAAATCTCCTACAAACTAGAAAAGCACCTTTGAGATGAGAACGTAAAATAGAAAGAGAATCAAAATCTTTAACACTGTATATTAATTTCAGTTCTGTAACTCAATGTCTTTTAGATTTCATTACATGTGCTAAGATGGCAAGATGAAGGTATTCAGAAGTGCTTCATTCAGAGAGAAGTAACACAAAACAAATAAACTTCTGTAATAACCAGGGATAAAGAATTAACTAACTACCAACATAAGGAATTATTGCGGCAGGAGCATCTGGTTTTGCAGCTCACATGGAAAAATTGAGAGACGAGAAACTGGAAGACGTGGCCACACTCGGGCCAAACGAAGTTGACTAAGATGAGGACTTTCGAAAGGAAGACTAGGCTCCGCTGTGGATGGGACCAGATGCCTCGATCACCTTTTAGGTTTACACTAGGTACTTAGCAAACTAATTCGTGCTTTAGGATAAGAATTTGGTACCTTGAGGTTGTACTGTTTGAGAGGTAACGGAGAAAGCAAGAAGAAGAAAGAGAAACGAGGACAAAGCGGGCGGGAGAAACAGGGACGAGGCGGGGCGGGTGGGGACGGGCAGCACGCTGTGCTGACATCAGGGGCACAAACACTGTTCAGTTCTGAGTGTGTCTTCATGTCCACACGGTGGTGGCCAATCCCTTTTACAGGACAAGAAAATCCCACATGAAGGAGAAGCTACTGACCCTAAAATTATGAGTTTTTGAACATTAGTATTTATTATACTTTTACTGCCACATGATATAGTAGTATCTATTACTTGAACAAGAAACTTCCATGTAACACGTTAACTTAAAATTATGACAACTGGTCAACATTAAGGGTGACTGAGTTGGCCTAAGTCAGTGTTTTTTAATTTTGACTAAAGATTTTAAAATTATAGTTCCCCATGCCTCTACCTGGAAACTAGGAATTTAGATTCTGTATTTTTGACAAGGGTCCAGTTATCTTATAACTGAATAAATCAGGCACGTACAGCTCAAATACACAATGGCACTGACAGATAACAAATATTTACCCTGTTGTATGAAACACCAACTGTGACTGTTACTTCCCACTCCCCTTCACCTGTATGCACAAATGCCCTGGCACGCTCTCTCTGCTACTGCGCGAGTCTGCTTCTGCTTCACCTTGCCACTGAAGGTCAGCAACAGTCCTGCTCTTCATCTGCAATCCTTTTGGAAGCCTTTTCCAATGTACTGGCATCCCACGCTAAGAACACGACAGAGCTTCCATCTCCCCACGTGGTCCCGGTTTATGGCTCACAGCGAGCAACAGCCAGTGCACATTCTTAACACGGGTGATGGTCAATGTCTAGAGCAAGCCTTCCGAAGTCCACGTATAAACACCAAGTCACTGCTTAAGTTGCACCACTTTTCCCCTGTGACCGGCTATGTCCACACACACAAGCACAAAATCTAAAGTCAGCATGCTTGGTTTTTGTTTTTAAACAAGAGCACCACACATTCATCCCTGTAATTTATTAACCAGTCTAAAGCAAGTTCAGATTTCCTCTGGCCTCTTTCTTGAACTCATATACACCCACGCCAGACGGCGCTGTCTCTCTGGGTGGTGTGTAGAGCTTTAAAACAACAGAGGAAGAGTTAAATTCCATGTGATAAGTTCTTTCCATGTCCTCTTTTTGGGGAGTGGGGGTATGCTCAATAACCAGTTTCTTGCTCATTTGTTCACTGGTATAGAATAATGCATTTTTTTTAAAAGTACCTACCTTCTCTACATATAACCTGGCTTTAACCGAAGCTAGACTGCAGCATTACACAGAGATTGGTTTTTCATCAAAATCATTCAGTAGATGCTGAAGTTCCAGGCTGGTTCTCTGTAACGAGGCGGACCCACTTGGATGCGTCACCCTCTCAGACCACACGGGCCATACCAGGCAGGGTGACACCGCGCTTCTTGTTAACAGCAAATGCCTTGAGTGAAACAACGGCCTTGGCGGTTGGTATTTCTGGACTAGGATTCTGAGCCACAAACTTGATAAACTCATTTCTTTCTTTCATGTGACCGGTTTTACTAAGATTTTATTTATTTATTTTCAGAGAGCAGAGAAGGAAAGAAAGATTGATATGTGAGGGAAATTTCAATCAGCTGCCTCTCACATACCCCCACTTGGGGCCCACAACCCAGGCACGTGTCCCGACTGGGAATCAAACCGGTCACCTTTCAGCTTGCAGAACAACACCCAGACAACTGAGCTACACCAGTCCGGGCTACGCGACTAGTTTCAGATCCATGAGGAACATTTTCCTTTAGAGATATCTGTCCGAAAGTTGTGACTTCCCTACACCATCTTGCACCATTATTCCCTAGTGACACCCACGGTTCGATGCGTCCTTCCTTTCTCGGGCAACGTGATCTTGTAACAGGCAGCGCAGCTTTTGTATGTCTATCTTTCTGATCCACGCTCACCCACATAATCACTGCAATTAGGTCCATTCTGTCACAAAAGAACACGGAATCACTCGAAGTCTACCATATTTCCCTTCCCCACGACAGCGCAGGCCACATGATGGTGAGAAAGTAATGCCGTTCCTCTGTACAAGTGCCAAAATGTCTCTTTAATGTCCACCACACCAAGTGGACAGATACTGTGGTTTTAAAGGTTCTCTATTATCCGGCCTCACCCAGCCGACTCAACTTTATTTCCCACAACTGACACCTTACCATCCCCACCTCCTACTACGTTCTTTCTCAGTATCACGTCTTGGTTCATGTGGTCTTTTCCCTCCGAATAATACCATTCCCTTCCCAGTCTGTCAACTCTTTGAAATCATACCCATTTTTTCAAGGCGTACCCAGTCCCAAAGACCTCTATGACTCCTTCCTGCATTATTATTCAACAGTGTTCATATCTGAGCTACGTTGGTTTTCAGCCAGGCCATGAAATACATGGGTAGAAGCCATGTTTTAAATCTGTTATCATTCTAAAGGCCACTGCATCTTACTCCAAGAATTTGATGACTTCAGAAAGCAATACTTATAAATGCTTTACATATTAAATGTAATTCTCTTGGTTAATACTTGGAGCAATATATTCAGAAGTTATAAACATTTGTTTTACAAAAAACCAGTGAACGTTTCCATTGCAAGGCACTATCTTCTAAGGGCAAAGAAATACGGAAAAGTAAATGTTGTGTTACCCTCACCCTTTTCCTTTTTCACAGCTAACAACTCAGCAGATTTGCTGAGACACCCACACTTTTTCTCACAAATCAGCCCTTCTGCAGCCCCACAGAGCCCACGTTTCCTCGCTTTGTCCCGTAATTACATGATAGCTCCTCCCCCCTTTCCCAGTCCTCATTCCTTTCCTCTATTGCAGCTTGAGTCAAGTTATAAAATTAATCGTGGTTGGAAAAAAAGAAGAAAAGCGAAGCCCTTGTATCTCAGGAGTTCTAGGTTCTGGAGTAAAAGTAAGATGTAGTGAAGCACCTGCCCATTGTCACAGCTCTGCTGTCTTCAGAAAAGCTCTGCTTTCTTTTTTCATCCTCATGTACATTTATTTTTTTTTTAAGATTTTATTTATTTATTTATTAGAGAGAGGGGAAGGGAGGGAGACAGAGAGGGAGAGAAACAGCAATGTATGGTTGCCTCTCACATGGCCCTCACTGGGGACCTGGCCTGCAACCCAGGCATGTGCCCCGACTGGGAATCGAACCGGGACCCTTTGGTTCCCAGCCCGCGCTCAATCCACTGAGCTACACCAGCCAGGCTACTTTTTTATCCAATCATAAGCATAAGAAAGATAAAAACACAATTTCAAGTCAAACAACGTTCCTGTTATTTATACTATACCAACTTTCGAGTAAAAGCTTAGGTAGGTTCCCCTAACTAGCTTTGACATGAAACTTGACCACAGGATGAGTTCTGCCAACTGACGTGCTCATTGTGCTCTGAGTTCCAAACTAGACTCCCAAAAGACAGTGACAAAAACACCCCTTTCGTAGTTGGGGTCCACCCAGTCTACCCACCTACCCACCCGTCCGCCCACCCACCCGTCCTATACAAGCTGATGAAACCGCGTAAGTGAAGCCCTGTGAGCGCTGAGGCCGGGGCACCTCCTGCAGCTGCAGCAAGCACAGTGTCTCTCACGCTGCCCTTCACAGCAACACCCGACCTCCCATTAAAGGGCCCGTGCTATGAAACTCTGGGAAGCTGGTAAAGTTAAAGTTCTGACTGGTTAAATTTGTTCTATTGTATAATTTTGTTACTCTGGGTTAACAAAGTCATTAAGTATTTACTGAGTACCAAGTCAGTGTCAATATCCTGGATTATAAAACTCATCAAGAGTCCCCGCAAAGATAGAGCCGTACGTAGATATGCTTCGCCCCCTCGCACAACCAAAAGGAGGAAACAACCACTTTAAAAACAAAAACCACCAGAACTGCCAGAAAAATCAAACTGTATGGAAGCCCGACAGCCAAGGAATTAAACACTCATGCGCACTGGTAGGCGGGGCAGAGGCAGGCAGCCGGGGCAGAGGGGACACGTGGCAAGGCGAAGGCCGGCACACCCAGGCAGTCCCACACTAGTGTGCGAGGCAAACACACAACCCAGGGTTCTAGCACGGGGAAATAAAGCCTCAGAACCTCTGGCTGTAAGAACCTGTGGGGGTTGTGGCTTCAGGAGAAACTGCCAGTCTCTTGGAAGCAGGGGGGAGCCAGAGGAGAGCTGAACAAGCTGCGCCGTTCCCTTTCTGACCCCACCCCTACACACAGTACCACATCACAGCGAAGTAGGTTGCCCCACCCTGGTGAGTACCTAGGGCTGTTTAATCTTCATACTAAAACGAGTTCAGCCCAGGCTGGTGTGGCTCCGTGGATTAAGCACCAGGCTATGAACCAAAGGGGTTGCCAGTTTGATTCCCAGTCAGGACCCATGCCTGGGTTGCAGGCCAGGTCACCAGTACGGGGCATGGGAGAGGCAATCACACATTGATATTTCTCTCCCTCTCTTTCTCTCCCTAAAACAATAAACAAAATCTTAAAAAAAAAATTGTTCACATTCTACTGAGCTAATGACTGCTAAGTCTAATTGATAACTGCAGGTTTTTTTTTGACTTCTTGCCCAATTAAAAGTATTTACCTTATAAAATCTGCAGGTATAATAAAAGTACTAGACTGAATACTGAATTTTTGCTTTGAGGACATACATAAAGCACCAGTGAAAAATCTACTCTACACGGTCTATAAACTCACTCTGGGCCTACTAGAACCATCTAAGTTTGTAGCTACTGCAGCCATGAATTTTGCCAAAATGGTTATAGGGCCTTACAAAATCTGAGTAAGCACACTGCTCAACTTGATAATAATCTGATTTTCTATTGTTGCAGAACACTGGAATTAATTTATAATTCAATATGAATTATTTCATGTTGCCTTTTTCTCTACAGTTCCAGTTTTCCCATTGAAATACTTAGGTTGGAAATGTCATGTGTTTCTAGAGAGCAGAATTAATTAATTAACAATTCTTTTTTTCCACAGGATTTTATTTATTTTTTAGAGAAAGGGAAAGGGATGGAGAGAGGGAGAGAAACATCAATGTGTGGTCACCTCTGATGCACCTCTCTCTGGGGACCTGGCCTGAAACCCAGGCATGTGCTCTGACAGGGAATCGAACCAGTAACCCTTTGGTTCATAGGCCGCACTCAATCCACAGAGCCACACCAGCCAGGGTTCTAGACAGCAGAATTTAGAACATTTGGTAGTTTTTGTTATATACAAAAGTTTTGATTTTCCTTACATTTTAATACTTGATTTAAAAGTCCTAAATAGGGCTGGCAAGAAGTATTCAAAGTGAGGAAAAGCAAGGACCTACAACCTAGATTACTCTATCCAGCAAAGCTATCATTTAGAATAGGGGGCAGATAAGGTGCTTCCCAGACAAGGTCAAGCTAGAGAACTTTATTGTTACCAAGCCCTTATTATATGAACGTTAAAGGGACTTATCTAAGAAAAAGAGTATCAGAACTATGAACATTAAAATGACAACAAGCTCACAACTGTCGGCAATTGAATCTGAAAAACAAAGTAAGCAAACACTAAACATGAACAGAATCACAGAAATGGAGATCATATGGAGGGTTAGCAGGATGGAAGGGGAAGGGAGAGAATGGGAGGAAAAGGTGCAGGGAATAAGAAGCATAAATGGTAGGTACAAAATAGACAGGGGGAGGTTAAGAATAGTGTGGGAAATGGAGAAGCCAAAGAACTTTACACGCATGACCCATGGACATGAACTAAGGGGGGATGGCTGGAGGGAAGCGGGGTACCTGGAGGGGGAGCAAAGGAGGAAATACTGGGATAACTAATAGCATAATCAATAAAATATACTTTTAAAAAGTCCTAAACAATTAAGCTTTGTTTTTAAATATGGTTCTTGGAAATTTAAATTATATATGTATATTGATGTTCTGGGATCATGACTTGAAATAACATAATTTAGCCACAATAAAAAATAAATCCAAATAAGAGTCAGAGCTTTATCTTGTCCACAATCCACTCTCTACATAAGCATCCACATTTGCCTTGAAGAAAAAACCCAATATAAGCTTTACTTTTCCATTGTCCCAAGGGCAAGCTAGGCACTTTGTCTGCGGACTTGAAGCAAAGGGAACGGCCCCTCCTCGCGCTTGAAGGCACTGAGAGGAGCTCGGTTCTCACTGACACCGAGGGGACGGGCACGGAGGCAGGGCCCCAACAGCTGGCAGCAGTTCTGGTGGAGAACCACAGATAAACTCGGCCTAAGTTAGTGGGTTTATACTGTTTATAAGGTTTAAAACTTAGAGCCTGGCAATGACAGAAGCTCTACATGTTACTCTTCCAAGGGCAGAGCAAGTCTGTCAAGTGGGGCTGAGTTTGGTAGGGCTTCTTAAAAAATGTCCTCAGCTTGAATACGTAGATTATCATCTTAAAATAATTTTCTTAAACAGTTTTGTTTTGTGTTTTTTTTCTAACGTGAGGGACATAGTGGGAAAAGCAGCGTGGTAGGAGAAGAGAAGGCTGAAAAGTGCATAAAGAACTTCTGAGCTACCTTACAATTTGCCAGCAATCACCAGAGAGCTTCCTTCTGTACTTACACTACCCTCCCTACAAACCTTCCTGCAGACCCTGCGGAACACTTCCATGCACTAACTCCAAATGAACAACCTGTACACCGAACGAGACAGACCAGTGTTCCATAGGGCAAAGACAACACGAGACCAGTGAGCAAAGAAAAAAGGAATTCAAAATGAATGTCTGTAACACCTACCTGCTGCTGCGCTCTTACCCAGCACTTCATTTCACGTTAAGTGTTCTTCCCATTCTGAAACCTGCCTGCTGATCTTGCCCTACGTGAGGAGTTTAATTCAACACAGAGGGAAATGCAGAATAATGAAAACCCTACCCAGAGATGATAACATACTCTGATAGCAGGCACAGACACCTTCCTAGAAAAGCTACTATTATCTTATTTCCATGATAATCTAAGTGATTCCCCTTTTGATTTGCATATCATCTTAGGAAACTGATTTCTTACAGAAGTATTTTTAAAAATATCATGACACATATACTAGGATTATTCCAAACAAATCTGAAATATTCAAAGCGTCTCCTATCATTTTCTTCCCTCATATGAACTCGAAAATCTGCTGGGGTACTAATGGTTGTGTCACCCTTAAAATCAAAGTACTACTTTCTGATTTTAACTAAGTAAATGTGCTCAAAATAACTAAAGAATATACAGAGACAGCCAATTACTAAAGATAGAACAAAGTGACCTATTTTGTATGTTGAGTCAAAAGTAATGAAAAGCACAAATGGTAAAAGTACCAAATCCCGATGATCTACAATCTCTAGCTAAATGAAGTTGAGAAGTGGCAATATGATTTTGCCTGTAGCAACAGTATTTTTCAAATCCTACGTTTCTCCACCATTATTAAATAAAGTACTGTTGTGAGTTCACAGAAAAGCATACAGAATCCAACTGCATTCTTTGATAAAGAAGAATACATGCAGTAACAATTAATTTTTTAATGTATATTTGTCTTTTAAATGCTAACCTTTCTTGGCTACCTGATTATACAGGTAAACAGATAATTATAATATTTAAGAAAGTGCACAAGATTAGAGTTAAAAGATTAGGAAAAACTATGGTTCACCCACTATTATTGCTCCTAATAAGGAAATGTATGTGTTGGGAAGTTAGATCAAGTGAATCTAATTATTTATACACAAAATGTCACAATGATTTTGATAATTTCTATTCTGTCCTCTATGGCTCCTTTTAATTGACACTTCAACAACTGTTTAAATATTACAAATTATCTGCTAAAACTGATTATTATAAATTAAAAAAAGATTTATATATCCTTTTATACAATCATTTTTTTCTGTAAGATTTATTATTCAAAATAAGCCCTGGCGTAGCTCAGTGGATTGAGCACAAGCCTGCAAACCAAAGGGTCACAGGTTTAATTCCCTGTCAGAGCACATGCCTGGGTTGTGGGCTGGGTCCCTAGTGGGGGGCTCATGACAGACATCCACACGTTGATGTTTCCCTCTTTCTCTCTCCCTTCCATTCTAAAAATAAATAAATACAATCTTTTGGAAAACCCCACAAAATAAAATTGTCTGTCAGATTGTGGAAGACTTCTAAAATGATTTTTCTCCTTGATCCCCCCCCAATATTATTTATTTATTTTTTAGAGAGGGGAAGGGAGGAAGAAAGAGAGGGAGAGAAACATCAATGTGTGGTTGCCTCTCACGTGCCCCCAACTGGGGAACTGGCCTGCAACCAAGGTATGTGCCCTGACTGGGAATTGAACCAGCGATCCTTTGGTTCTCAGGCCACGCTCAATCCACTGCTCCACACCAGCCAGGGCACTTTTTTTATTTCTTTTTTTAAAAGATTCTATTTATTTTAGAGAGAGGGGAAGGGAAGGAAAAAGAGAGGGAGGGAAACACCAATGTGTGGTTGCCTCTTGTGTGCCCCTTACTGAAGACCTGGACTGTAACCCAGGCATGTGCCCTGACTGAGAACTGAACGGGCAACCCTATGGTTCACAGGCCTGTGCTCAGCCCACTGAGCCACACCAGTCAGGGCTTGATTTTTATTTCTTATCAAAGTTGTGTAATTGGAAGAAAATACTACTATACTATTTCAAAATTAAATCTAATTTGTTACAAACACATCTAGGTCTTCATTAAAAAGGAAGGGAATGTTTCATTAACATATATGAAGCATCTATAAAAAAAACTGGAGACTCCCTTCCCCTAACCCCTTTTTCAAGAGTAACAAAAGCAAAGAGCAAAAAAAATCAAGTAAAAAGTTGAAAGGAGAAGTTTCCAGCAGTGAACTATTGAAGGACTGTTGTAATTATGTACAAAATAATATAACACAGATTTCTAGAAGTGAGGAAAGAATGTTGGTAAACCAAAAAGTGCTCTACCTTTTAAGCATAATGTTCGTCACATGACTTGTAAGAGACTTAACTAAACAAAGAACTGAAGCTTAATTATACATCATTAATTGAAGGTAAAGGCATATTCCATTTAAAGATTTTACTTATACTGGGGACCTGGTCCGTAAGCCAGGCATGTGTCCTGACTGGGAATCGAACCAGTGACCCCTTGATTTGCAGGCCAGCACTCAATCCACTGAGCCACACCAGCCAGAGTATCATGTTCCATTTAAAAACAAAACCCCCTGAAGGCTTTCTAATTAGCTGCAGTACAAGTCAGCTCAAGTGTAAAATTTAAGAAAATTTTCAAGAGTCAGTCTTAACATCCTTTTATGTTCAAAGAAAAGTCTTTCCACCATGTTTCTTCCACAATCCAAGCATATCCTCAATAGATCCCTCTTCTCTGCATCCTGTCTGACCTCTGTTGTTCATTTCTACTACTAGGGTGATGGGTTCTGGTAATTACATACAGTGCTACTTAAACGCCCTCTTAATTCTTAGAACTTTTATTTTACTTATTTCCATTTATTATTATTTTTAAAATTTTTGAAGATTTTATTTATTTATTTTTAGAGAGGGGAAAGGGGGGAGAAAGAGAGGGACAGAAACATCAGTGTGTAGTTGTCTCTTGCGCCCCTTACTAGGGGCCTGGCCCACAACCAAGGCATGTGCCCTAGACTGGGAACTGAACCAATGACCCTTTGGTTCACAGGTCGACACTCAATCCATTGAGCCACAACAGCCAGGGCTATTTCCATTTATTTTAAAGGGCGGGAGAGGGAGGGAGAGAAATATCCATCAGTTGCCTCTCTCTTGTCCCCAGCCGGGGGCCCTTGCCTGCAACCCAGGCGTCTGCCAAGGAATCAAATCTGACAACCTTTCGGTTTGCGAGATGACACCCAACCCACTGAGCCACACCAGTCCGGGCCCTCTTAATTCTTTCCACAATCAAAGTCCAGTTAGTTGTCCCATTTACCAATGTCATGATAACTAGGAGGGTTTTTAAAAACTTATACTTAATTTCAAAATCACATTGTTTATATTTGGTATTTACATAAAGACTCCTGAAACTATACCAAATCTGCTTTTTAAATTTTAACTAGTAATTACCTTCACTATGCATTCTATTTCAGATGTTATTTTTCATAGTCTGGTTTTGAAGGGTCTTCCATACCCTCAAAATTAAAAACCTCTTAAGTAATCTTACATTAATCTTAAGAAAGGAGGCAAATCTTCAGAATGGGGCCTTACAGTTCCTAGCTGAAAAGGGAAACAGAAAAATATAGTCAAGGACCACAAAGCTGTTTTCAAAATTAACCTTCAGTAGGCTTTCTTATTGGCCATGTCAGGTACCAGTAATCCTTATTAGTGGTGACAGTTAGTATCTG
This sequence comes from Micronycteris hirsuta, assembly GCA_004026765.1. Classification (NCBI taxonomy): domain Eukaryota; kingdom Metazoa; phylum Chordata; class Mammalia; order Chiroptera; family Phyllostomidae; genus Micronycteris; species Micronycteris hirsuta. Next base: position 238,877 of record PVJI01000537.1, read on the forward strand.
TGGTGATATTGCTGTTGTTGTTGCTCTTGTTGTTGGTGAGAGGAATGAGACCCTTGAATCCTAACGGCAGTAGAAGGTGATGCTCTCGAGGACATACGCAGGGCGAAGCCAGACAGCAAACTGAGCGTTTAGAAAGGGAAATGTTAACAGGAACAGAAAAGGGGACCCAGTCAGTTATTATGTGAATATAACCCTCCACCAATACGACACGAGCCATGCAAACTCCAGAACTGAAAAATGTCCGATTAACCCTGACCGCCTGACTGCCAAATACTGGGGCGGGGAAAGAGGGACACACAGTAGTATCACCAGGACATTTGCATAGAACTACCATATCGGAGCTGACAACTTGCTTTGCATACCTACAGAAAGGCATTCAAAGTGTTTAACAACTGGTATGGCACACTCACTGGCTCCCGCTCTGAAGAACTGACCGGTGCCTGTCCCGGATCTAGGACACCGGCCCTGGATCTAGGGCATGACCTACACGATTCAAAGGAAAACCCTGCACCTTCATATCAGAGGCTCCTGGGTGCTTACCATTTTTCACTCTGAAATGTCTGGGTATGTTACCGGTGGGAACAAAGGCAGATGAAGTGCTCATGCGGACTAAGAGCTGATAAGGAGGTAGAAAAATTCCTTAAAATATTCCACAAATGCCAATATGAAAAAGAGCACAGTCACTGCCTTGAGCTATGTTCCAAAAGCGTGGGAACTCAATGGAGGCATGTAACTGAGCACAGCTGTCAGAGCCGGACCACAAAACCACTTGTAGACGGTTGTAATTAATTTTCAAACTGTGTATAGGGTATAGAAGAGTATAAAATTGTATTTACTTTCAGGAAAAAAAATAAGGCAAGGCTGGTGGGGATTAATTCTTATTCTAAAAATTGAATAATCAGCTTTTTATTCAAGGATAGGACTTAAATTTCCACTGGATTTTCCAATTGTGGATTCCAAAAACTGAGCCCTGGTTGGGTGATGCAAGTGTAGCAGGGCCTGTTGGGTAATAATGATTTTAAGAATGCCTCGTTTGCAATAAGGGAAACCTCTCCTTAATTGTATTTAGGTAAATAAAGTACCTAAGTTTGACAGAAATGAAATCAAGGAGAACTTATCCCAAGTTTTCCACAACTAGACTGAAGATGCAGTCAGGTCAGCAGTATTCGTACTGGTACCTGGAATGGTACTGAAAGCAAGGAGAGTCACCTTCACGAATAAATAAGACAAATTAAGAACAGCAGTGGGATGTGACAACAGTGTTTTAAGGCTCCCCAACACGCACGGTAAGAGCAATTCTGAGCCGTCAGACTCGGCTCGAGGACTATATAATGTAAATTTACCACCTATTTGATAAATCTTTAACAACTTTAAGCATCAAAATAGCAATGTAAGGGGGAATGAAAGTGAACCTGTACCATTCACAGCGGTAACAGCAGAGCCTTAGTGGAGACAAAATGGGACCATGGTAAAGTGGAGACTCTGCAACTCAGAGGGACTCTGGCTGAGTTCAAGCACCTGGCTCTGCCCCTTACTACCTGTATGTCTTTGGACACGCTACTTTATTTCTCTTCAGTTTCTGTTCATTTGTTTTGAGTCCATTTAGGGGCTTATTAGTTGAGGCAGTGTGCAACTGCACGTGCCAAAATTCTCTAAATTCCATACCAACAGCTCCATTTTTCACCTCTTTATTATTCCTTTAATCCTCACTTAGAGGAGATGCTTATTGATTTTAGGGAGAGGAGAAGGGAGTGAGAGAAAAACATCAATGTGAGAAACACTGATTGCTTGCCTGTCACATGCACCCCAACTGGGGACCGAACCCACAATCTAGGTATCTGCCCTGATGAGAAATCGCACCCGTGACCTTTCAGTTTACAAGATGATGCTCTAACCAACTGAGTCGCACCAGCCAGGGCTCTCACCTCTTACTTTATTATTAACAATGGCAAAGGCGGGGAGGGAACTGCTGAGTGCACTTTATCATCTCTTGAAGTTGGATATATGCTAAATCAGATGTCGAGCAAAATATCCAAAAAGCTTTCAATGCCAAGACTTTTAAAAAAATGATTCTATTTATTTATTTAAAGAGTCTATTTATTTTTAGACAGAGGGGAAGGGAGGAATCGATAAAAACATCAGTGTGTGGCTGACTCTCTCACACCGCCCACTGGAGATTTGGCCTGCAACCCAGGCATGTGCCCTGACTGGGAATCAAACTGGTGACCCTTTGGTTCACAGGCTGGCACTCAATCCACGGAGCCACACCAGCCAGGGCAAGACTTTGTGTATTATTCTGGGTCTTTGGCTTTTAGCCACTGGAAAAGATCAGAGTACAGGGATCTTCTAGGGACCTCAGAGCTTTTACTATGAAGCAAGGGATTTGATCTGATGAAAACCAAGTAAATCAATGAGATGTGACAATGGATTACTTAATATGTGATCAAAGATTTTTTTTAAACTTATTTTTAGAGAGAAGGGGAGGAGAAAAAGAAGGAGAGAAACATCGATCGACTGCTTCTTGCACGCCCCCAACTGGGGACCTGGCCCACAACCCGGGGATGTGCCCTGACTGGGTAACCAACCAGCAACTTTTGGTTAACAGGCTGGCACTCAACCCACTGAGCCACATCAGCCAGAGTGTGACCAAAGATTTTTTAAATTTCCTTTGAAGGTTTCTTTATAGAAAAAAAATTAAGCAGGTAGCAGGAATACTATAAAAAGAGCTGCATTGCAGGCTTAGGTGCTTTTAATCTTTTCGTAATGCATTTACTGAAAACTCTGAATTTGGTTGAGACTCTACACTCTGCTTTTTAGCCATAGTGCAAAAACGAATAGTGTGGACACATCTTGCACACATGCCGCCTTCTAAGACGTGTAAAACTGCTGTTAAAAGATACTCTAATTATTATGCAAACTTAGGAGAAGAGACACAATAGTGACCTAGCATTATTTACTACTAGAAGTGGTGTCCTTTACCCCAGCATTTCAGATACAAGGCTGCTTTACTTACCACTTCTGTTGACGTTTCTGCGTGTTCAGACGTAACGTGTTCTTGAAGAGACGTCTCCGTGTAGCCCATTTTTCCACAATAGGGACAAGTAAAAGACTGTGGCTGCTCTACAGAGAAAGCTTCCCCACCATAGTACAAATCTGAAAAATAAAGTGGAATTGAACTGAGAAATAACCATTACTAGTTTTTTAAATATATAAAGATGTAATCATGAGGCACAAGTTTTTTTTTTTTAAAGCATGCCTCAAGCCTCCACCAACCGCCTCCCTGTCAGTGAGTGCTTAGACAGCTCCCTGTTTACATGTGCAGCACCCTCATTCTCGCAAGGGCTCCACGGCAGCCCTCCAATTCCCTTCTCCATATCGCTATTACAGCCTTTAGAGAAAAACAAAGCAAAAAGCTTTATAATCCCTTCATTTAATGTCAAAGCATCTCTCAGTTCACATCCAGGTCTAATTTTATTGTGATTCACTTTTCCTCTGTGTATACTGTGGCAATACCAATGTCAACACAGAGACATCAGCAGGGTGCACCACACACGAGAACACAAGCGCTCCGAGGGAAGGAACCGACCACCGCGACCCACACGCTAACGCCCAGATGCAGTGCTGTCTGCAGAACACACGCCATTCTTACAGCAGGAAGGACCCCAGCATTCAGTTCTCGCAGTGCTAACTTGATTGAATGCGGCCCTACCGCAGCAGCATGCGCTGCTCAACTTGGTTAGCGAAGAGCCAACCGATTAGTGAGAGTCTGTGGGGATAATCAGTTTGCCTCACTAGTACAGCTCAAGGAATAAGTCTATTTTCCTCCACTAGTAGTACACAAAAAATGTAATGGAAAGTATTATATTTAGTAGGTTATGTTACTTCAATACAAAGAACTATCTCATTACTTAACATGAAAAAATGTCTAAGTTTAAGAGGGTATTATCATTTTTATAAGAAGAGAAAAGGGAAGGAAGTGTTCATTACATGATTTGTTCCATTCATTTTTAGGGAGATTCAGACTATCTTAAAAATATGTACCTGCTACACATATATTGTTCAGAAGACTTGCTAGGTGAATTTGGGGTGTGTGGGGATAATATAAAAAATAATAGAACTCCCTCACCTGTTAGAGGGCACCCACACAAGAGCCACAGATAGCATCGCACTGGTGAAAGACTGGGTTCTCTCCCTCTAAGACCAGAAACAAGACAAGAATGTCCACTCTTGCCATTTCTATTCAGTGTTTTACTGCAGGATCTAACCAAAGTAATTAGGCAAAAAGTGAAATGAAAGCAATCAAGATGGAAAGAATGAAGTAAAACTACCTCTATTAGCAGATGACATGACATATATACAGAAAAGCCTAAGGAATCCACTGAAAAACTATTAAAAGGAATCAAAGAGATTGGTAAGGTCACAGGATACAAATCCTATATACAAAAACCAGCTGTTTTTCTACATACTTGCAGCAAACAATACAAAAATAAAATTTTAAAATTTGCACTTACAACAGCAAAAAGAGTAAAATGCCATATTTTTCAGACTATAAGATGTACCCACCCCCAAATTTGGGAGGAAAATGGGGGTGCGTCTTATAGTCCAAATGTAGCCGAATTATAGTCTAAATGTTATTTATGTTATTAACTATTTTACCACATTTTTTGCTTCATTTTTTGCTATTTAAAATATTTGCTTAATTATTTTACCACATTTTTCCCATTTTCTTCCTTAAAACCTAGGTGCGTCTTATGGTCCAAAAAATATGGTACTTAGAGATATATTTAATGAAAGAAGTATAAAACTTATTCTCTGATAACTATAAAACATTGTTGAAAAAAATTTAGATGACCTAAATGAACAGAAAGATGTCCCATGTCCATGGACTGACAGACTTTTAATATTGTTACTCTCCAAACTGATCTACAGATTCAAAACAATCCCTATCAAAATCCCAATGGCTTCTTTGCAGAAATTTGACAAACTGATCCTAAAATTCACACAGAAACTCAGGGATCTAGAATACCCAAAATAACTTTGTACAAGAATGAGGCTGGAAGATGCACACTTCTCCACTTCAAAGCTTACTACAAAGCTACGGTTACCAAGACAGTGTGGTACTGGCATGAAAATAGACATATAAGAAGTCGCTTGAGAGTCCAGAAATAAACGCTCACATTTATGATTGACTGACTTGTTTTTACCAGCATTATTGAGGTAAGTTTGACATATGAAAATTGTATATATTAATAGTGTACAACTTAGTGTTTTAATATATGTATACACTGTGGAATGATCATCACACTCAAACTAACATACCCACCACCTCTATATAGTTACCATTGTGTGTGTGTGTGTGTTGATACGAATACAATGTTGCTATCTACAGTCATCATGCTGTACATTAGAACCTACTCATCCTGCATAACACAACTCGGTACCCTCTGACCAGCATCACCCGATCTCCTCCTTCCCCTGGCCAACTGGTTTTCACCAAGAATGCCAAGACAATTCATTGGGTAAAGAACTGTCTTTTCAACAAAGTGATGCTGGGACAACTGAACATCCACATGCAAAAGATTAAAGTTGAACCTCTACCTCATTCCATATACAAAAATTAAATCAAGATGATCAAAAATCTAAATGTAAAAGCTAAAAATATAAAAGTCTTGGAAGAAAACAGAGTTTTAAATCTTTGTCATCTTGAATTAGGCAACAGGTTTCCTAGCCATGATACCAAAAGCACACTGTACGGGAAAAAACAGATAAACTGGACATCAAAATTAAAACTTGTCTGCTTCAAAACACACCATCAAGAAAGTGAAAAGGCAACCCACGGAATGGGAGAAAACTTCTGCAAATCATCCATCTGATAAGGGATTTGTATACAGAACATACACTGAGTTACTAAAACTCAGTAATAAGAAGATATACTCCCCAATTTAAAACTTTGCAAAGGATCTGAATAAACATTTCTCCAAAGTAGGCAGATGTACAAATGGCTAATAAGCACAAAGAAAGATGGTCAACAATGTTAGCCATCAGAGAAATGCAAATCAAAACCACACAAAGCACCACTTCACACCCACTAGGATGACTATAATAAAAAAGACAGATAATAACAAGCGCTGACTGTGTGAGAATTATATCGACGAAACATTTTCTTACGGTTGACAATATCTTCTTCTCATCAACTGTGGAAATAACCTGCTTCCGACAACCAGAGCGAGAACACCTGTGTGCCATTACCAGTTTGCCGTCACTCCTCCCTTACTGAGGCCCTCTTCCATTCCACGCCTTATCGGTTACTACATTCCATTATAGATTTATGTAGGAATGGCTTCCATAAATGAGTAAACTACGATTAGGAGAAAGAATTGCTCAGAATTTATGGAAGTAAGATTCATGCTATTTTTAATAAACCTGGAGCCTCATACATATTAGCAGAGAGACAGTATCAGAACATTCCGCCTTCTACACACACACACACATTTTCAACGGCACCCCACTAAAACGCCACGAAGCACGTACCGAAGTCTACCCTCGTCAATATGCACTGCATTGGGTGGTCGGTCGTGTGCCTCGTTGTGGTCGCACCGCTTTCATAACAAGACGCACAGAGGTCGTAATCGTAGCAAATCAGACACTTGTATCTGCGGCCGCGGAAATTCCCTTTTAAACATGCATCACAGCTGACACCTAAAAAAAAAAAAAGAAATATTATTAATTAGCAGCTGTAAAAGGCTGTTCTCCATTTCATGTTTACAAATTTTTAAGCTGCTCATTTAATCCCATATTTGCTTTCCAAAATGACTAGAAACAACATAGTAAAATGATATAGGAATAACCAACAATACAGTAAATTTGTTACTCTGATTTATACTTAATGAAAATACTTAAAATGTTTGCTAAAATGTTTAAAAACCGAACTCACGGACACAACAACAGATGGGCGGCTGCCACAGGGAAAGGGGGCAGGAAGGGGGTGAGATGGGTAAAGGGGGTCAAATACCTGGTGGCAGATGGAAGGCAGAGTTTGGGTGGTGAGCATGCTCCAGTGTATACAGACATCAAATTATAATGCTGCACACCTAAAACTTACGTTATAAACCAATGTTACCTCAACTGAAAAAAATGCTTTGATGAGCTAGCAAGAGGCTAAACACCAAGTGAAAGAGGAAATGGTAACTGGAATCACTAAAGCGGATAGGTGGGCATTTATTTGCCAAAGCAAGTAAAAACCTGAGCTTAGATTTCCATAGCATCGTAAGACGAAAAACAGGAAGCAAAGACCAAGATCTGCTAAAGGTAGAGTGTCTAACAGGCAATTCCTCATAGAGCCAAGACCCTAATTTATCAGGTCCTTGAATAATGCCATGTCATTATAATACTCACGAGGAAAAATAGAATCGACTCCAGGTGGGGGCCACTGTCTGCGTGGAGCTGGCTGACACCTGCTCATGGCTCCACGGGTAGTTTCTCCGAGGACTCTGGTTTCCGCCCACATCCTAAAGATGTGCCTGCGAGATGAACTGGCGTGTCTACACTGTCCCAGCCTGAGCTGAGTGTGGGTGTGAGCGGCTCTGCAATGGAAAGGGTTCTGTCTAGGCCTGGCTCCCACCCTGCATCCTGAGGTGCTGGGAGAGACTCCAACCACCACCAACCTGAACTGAAATCAGTAGTCTGGAAAAGATGATCATACTTGTTTTTATTCATCTTTCTTAAAAATCTGTACAGCTCACATGTATTTCAATGTTTAGTATTAGGAGTATTTTGGATCTTTATTTAGGTTTGGTGATGTTTTTGTGATAAAAAAAAAAATAAGCGATAGCTCAATTCTTGTTTTTATCAATTAGCCAGTTTAACGATAAAACTGACTTTGCTGCAGCTTCCAAGAACCTATTGATGACATGAAGTGAGGACTTAATATATACCCTCAGTGTACGAGTGAGCTAGAAATTCTCCCTACAGGATTACAAAACTGCCCTAGTAAACTTCCTCCTCCCCACAGCACAGAAGAACGACATAAACCCCTGAAAAGTCGTAATCACAAACCAGGCGAGCCATCTTATAAGTGGAGCCCAAATTCAGACTACCAAATGATTCCCAAATGGTTCTTGAGTCAAGAATTTCGTTTACACACAAAAACCAAAACATTAGTAAAAAGGAGCAGAAACAGACAGCAGAAATCAGTCTGCAAAGAGTTTATATCAGAACTGTGTATCAAATAATACTTAATAGGTTAAAAGAAATATGAAAAGAGGCAACCAACACATTGGAAAATGACCCCAAAAATATAAATATTCAAAAATAACATTAAAATTAAAAACTCAATGGGCAGATTTTTTATTTGAAAAGCCTTTTTTATTCACATGTGATATGTCTGTTTATTTTGAAAACCCAAATAAAGCTAAATTATTAGGCTAAGTATTTTAAGTAAGGTTGCAAAATATAAAAACCAATTTAATAAAATAGTTTCTTCACTCTAAAAAAAGTATCATTAAAAAATACACCATTTCTGATTCCATTTATATGAGGCATTTAGATTAGTCAAATTCATATTAAAAAAAAAAAAAAGAAGAAGAACAGTGATTACCAGGGCTGGTTGGAAGGGAGTCCTGTTTAATGGACATAGGGTTTCAGTTTGGGACAGTGGAAAAATCCTGGAGGTGGACAGAGGTGACGGTTGCACAGCAATGCGAATGGACTTAATGCCACTAAACTGTACACGCAGCCCTGACTGGTATAGCTCAGTTGGTTGGGCACTGTCTCGTGTACTGAAAGGTTACTGGTTCAGGGCACATGCCTAGGCTGTGAGCTCAGGCCCCAGTGAAGGCGCACATGAGAGGCAACCATTTGCAACAATATTGTTTAAAAAATGCCTATGAATAAATCTAACAAAAAGTTTTGACTGGATGGGGAGGAGTTAAAAAATTTTTAGGAAAGCAAATTAGCTCACAAGCTAGAAGCTTCAACTAATAAAATGTCAATTCTCCCCAAATTGATCTGAGGATTCAACACAATTCTAATTAAAATTACAAAATAATTTTTTGTGTCACATGGTAAGCAGACTCAAATTTTTGTGCAAGTTGGAAAGGGCCAAGAACAGCCAGGGTATTCCTGAAGAAAAACAAGGTGGAGGAATTTGCTTAATGTGTCAAGAGCTATTATAAATCTACAGTAATTAAGATAGAACGGTACTGGCATGGAGACAAACTGACCTACGGAATAGAACAGAATGCCCAGAGACAGAGGTACCCAGGCTGAAATCTGTTACAGGACAGCGAGGTCACTAGAGACCAGCGGGGAAAGAAGGAAAGAGGCGATGAACGGCGCTAGCACAGGCGATTACTCATCTGTGGGGAAAGCAAAATTGAATCTCTTCTACGCAGTCCCACAGACAGAATCAATTCCAGATAGTTTAAAGAAAATGGAAAAGGAAAAAAATCTCTGGAAGACAATATGGAGAAATATTTTTATGAGCTCAGAGTAGAAAACAATTTCTTAAAACATAGACATAACACACAAACAGTCCAAACCAATTCAACCACATTAGTATTAAGTGTGCTCAAAAATATGTATTATTGAGTGTTCTAGGTGATAGGAATACAGCAATGAACAAAACAAAGCTGTGTCCCCACGAAGCTAACAGCTTAGTGGGTGAAAACAGGCATGAAAACTAGGCTATAAAGCAAATCAGAAGTGTTATGGAGAAGAATAAAGCAGAAAAGGATACACTGGAAAAAGAAAGCTTCACTGAAAAAGTATTTGAGCAAAAAGATAGCACACTTCAAATTTTTCTTATTCAAAATAGCTTCCAAGCATGACAACACTTTAAGCATAACACTGAAAATGTTAAAAAGGGATGAACATCTCCTAAGATTCGCAAATAAAAATTTAATGTAACTGGTACAATAACTTTGCCAAGCAAATGTAGTGTGAACTGTTCTTATAAAGGTGCCAGAAATGCACCTTTATAAGAACACTAACTCCTTGGTGCGTCCCCCCTGATATTACTCTGCAGGCCTTTCCTGGGTGTGGTAGAAATGCCCACTGACAAGTATAAATGAACGAAGCTTAAGGTGACTGTGGGTGGTGCCGCTGCCAAACACTGCATGCTTTCAGCGGGATGCTGCTGGTGCTTGTCTCATGCTCTCCTAAGGGGAGAATGTGGGGGATGGGGGTAGTGCCAGGCTTCACCTACAACTCAACTGCAAAGTTATTTTTTTAATTAACTATTTTTGATGGAATTGTTTCTAAAATGTATGCTTTCTAACTTCTTAAACACTGGAAGACATTTAACACTCTTTATGCCTCAAGGTCATTATTTTAAACACGAGTATCTATTTCAGTCACGCCATTAAACATGTTAGATAAGTAAGTTTTCAGCAGGATTTCTTACAACATAAGGGTCACTTAATATAATCTATGGTGACCGGGATGCTACAGAGGATTTGCTTTTGTGATTAATATATTACAAATAAGAAATCAACCCTGGCTGGTGTGGCTCAGTGGATTGAGTGCTGGCCTGCAAACAAAGATTCGCTGGTTCAATTCCCAGTCAGGGCACATGCTTGGGTTGCAGGCCAGGTCCCCAGCAGCAGGTGCGTGAGAGGCAACCAAACACTGATGCTTTTTTCTCCCTCTCTTTCTCTCTCCCTTCCTCTCTATAAATAAAAAAATAAATAAAGTCTTAAAAAAATAAGAAATCAGGGAAATAAAAATGCTTTATAACAGTTTTCCATATGGCCTGCTACCCATTCTCACTGTAATGGCTCTGCCCTTTAATACCTGTAATCTATCATCATAAGCGTGTCAACATCTAATTTTATAGAAGATTCCATAACCAGCTCTGATTTGAAAGTAGCTGTAAGTCTAAATGAAAGCATGGATGCATGCATAGGCTTCGCCAGTTTCTCAATAGCAACCCACTTCTCTAGCCCCCACTTAGAATTATTAAATCTCATTTAGCTTTGAAAAGGACCCAGATTTCCCACTCAAAAAAGGAGTCCCTTCTAAGTACATTGGTCAGAATTCACTCTAAAAGACAGACTAACAAACTTCCTTCCTAGGTAATCTACGGTTCCTGTTAGAGAAAGTAAGTGAGCTTTCTGCTGCACTATCCCTCGCTCAACAACCATGGCTCTGTACGGTAACAGGAGGCTCTCAGGAAAATCTTAAACAGAACACAGAAGCGACATATGAAAAATTATAATCACACTTTAGCCACTCTATGTCATAAACTCAGACAATCACTAGTTTGTAAAATGGTAACTAGCATTAGCTACATCAGAAAGTTATGGTAGAATATTTGTGATTCCCTATCTGATCAAGTTCACGTAACAACATAAACAAAATGTGAGGAAATAGAGTTTAACCTCAGTTTTGACACTGGCACAGATAAAACTTAGGTGGGAAGGATGTGTACATCTGACACTGCCTACCTGTAAAAGGTGTATCTGAACATTTGTATTCTCAACATTTACCACTGTGTTTCACAGTTCCGAAAAACGAATGCATGAACACTACAACTACAATCAAAGGAAAGAATGCCCTCTAGTGGGAACAAGTTTAAAAGCCACTGGAAAAAATATGTAAAATCTTTTTTCTTTCTTAATTTTCTAAAATTAAACAAAAGAGTTTACTTATTTATAGCTTTAAAAAGAAGAAAATTCCAAAGGATACTGTAGCTTTTTCTTTTGATTTGAATGAAGTTTTAGGTAGGGAATAGAGTGGTGGGCAGGGAAGGCCAATGAAGGGCAAATGATCTGTCATGAAACAGTAAAAGAGAACACAACAGGAAGTCAACCCCACATGGAATTTGGAGGTCTGGGATTATGGTTTTTGACACTGCCAATTTATTTTCATATCTAATGCCCTGTAATTTGGGAAGAAGGCCCTGTCTTGTGAAATATCTAATATTCTCTCTTCAGAGGCTATGCATCTCTAATAAGTGTGACTTTAAAAAAAGTTACGTGTGTATATTATACTACATACTACACAATAATTTTAATACTGAAAACTGCACAGAGAATTATGCCACTAACTTTACAATGATAAAGGACAATTACCAAAAAGAGGCTCCTTCATTTAGGTGGTTGAAAAATCATGAAAAGGGTCTTAGATGAACAGAGAAGCAATTAAAGAAATGAACTACTGCATATTATAACTCGGTGAAAAGCAAAAGGAGCCAGAAACAAATGGTGGTCAAAAGGTATTTCAAGAAGTAAAAATGCTGGAGGACGGATTCTAAGACAAATTTTAAAATATTTCACAAAATGGGAGCCTAGATCAAGAGTCGTAGAAAATACAATCATGAATTGCAAAGGTAAAGTAACTCAAGAAGCCTTTTGTTAAAGAATTAAGGACACACACACACAAGGTCTGTCCAGCAGGTGTGCAGCCTTAGAATATGAAAAATAGAGACATTTATTGAAGATTCAAGATACAAGAAACATTGTACATAGGACAATGACACCTCAGTCCCCTTCAAAGTAGGCACTTTGGGACCTCACACAGTTCTCCCAATCGCCATCAGCTGCCCTGTAGTATTTTCCTGAATCTCACTGACAGTCTGAAATCTCTTCCCTTTCAAAGGTGATTTTAGTTTTGGGAAAAGCCGAAAGTCACAGGACACCAAATCTGGACTATAAGGGGTCTGAGACACCTGGGTGATGTGATGTTTCGCCAAAACACTCTGCACAAGATGTTATGCACAAGCAGGCACGTTGCCAAGATGAAGCTGTTAGTCACCGGTTGCCCACAGCTTAGGCCTCCTGAATCATTCAAACAGTTTCCAGGGATGAATGTTCAGGCTTAACACAAAATCTGATGCAGATTCGTTGCTCTACTCTCTAAGTCATTTTTTTTAAAATTATTTTATTGTTGTTCTATTACAGTTGTCCGCATTTACCCTCCCCCCACCCCACCCCAGTCAAACCCACCTCCCTCCCTTGCTTCCCCCCTCCCCCTTGGTTTTGTCCATGTGTCCTTCATTGCAGTTCCTGAATACCCTTGTCCCCCTTCTCCCCTTCCCCTTCCCCTCTGGTTACTGCCTGAATGTTCTAAAC